>LPNX010837931.1:6105-47190 GCA_001517045.1 Pseudotsuga menziesii
TATTATCTACTTTTCACCGTATTGTTTCATGTTATTTACTTTTCACTGTTTTAGCTTCAAGAACGTATTTAGATTAGTTTTCGTTTCAGTTTATCATTATTTAATTCATATATCATTGAACTGCTACTAAGGAGTCCATATTCCTTAGTAGGTGCTCATTCGCACAAGCTAGGGTGAAAACCCTAGCTACAAGGTGCCTAGGCAGTTACCAGGAAAACTCAGTCTACGACTGAGAGCCATTCTGATGTGATAGAGGGATGTGTTCCCACTTGATCAGATGTAAGGGATGAGCCATTCTGTCATGGTTAAAGGATTAGGTTCCTCCCATGTCAAATGTGAGTGCTAGCCATTCTAACAAGTAGGTTAGATGTAAGGGAAACTACCATTCTCTGGGAGAATGGAGGCACCTGGTCAGTTACCAGGAATCCTCAGTCTGGGACTGAGAGCCCTTTCGATGTGATGTGTTTACACATGGTCGAATGTAAGTGCTCTAGCCTTTCTGACAGGATGAGGTCGGATATAAGTGCTGAGCGATTCTGGTGCGATGTGTTTACACATGGTCAGATGTGAGTGCTATGCCTTTCTAACAATATGGGGTCAGATGTAAGTGCAGAGCCATTCTAATGCGATGTGCTTGCACATGATCGGATATAAGTGTTGAGCCATTCTGGCGTGATGTGTTTACACATGGTTAGATGTGAGTGCTGGGCCTTTCTGACAAGATGAGGTCAGATGTGAGTGTTGGGCGTGCCTTTTTGACAAGATGAGGTCATATGTAAGAGTTGGATAGGCCATTCTGACTTAAGTGTCAGATATAAGCGCTGATGAAGACCTACATGAAGGGTAGGCCTACAAGGATGACTTTGTAGAACTTCCTGTGATGACAAGAATCGAGATAGCACCATTCTGAGATAGCACGTGATGATGATCCAGACTTGATGATGATCCAGATCAAGTGATGATCTAGATGTGATGATGATCTAGACTTGATGATGACCTAGATCAAGTGATGATCCAGATGTGATGATGATCCAATAGTGATGATCCAGTAGTCATGATGATGCAAATTCCGTGAAGAAGAAGAATTGAAGAAGAAGATTACTTAGAAGATGACTTGAAGACGAAGAAGACTTGAAGAGTTGAAGACTAAGAAGACTTGAATATGAAGATAACGAGATGACCCAGTCGATACAGAGAAGAAGACTAGTGCTGAAAATTGTGTCGAAAGAATACCTTCCTTGTTAAGAGGGAGTGTTGATGTATTTGTAACTTCGGAATGTATTCACCTATGTATCTTATGTCTTGTACCCCGATGTTTATTCCGGGATGTGTCTGTAATGTAATTGAGTCATGATGTCATGCCCGGATGTTCCGATTGGGAGGATCTATAATGTAAACAAGTCATGTCAAGTCATTGTGGGTAACCCTCCTATTGTCTAAGGGTTAAAGTCCCCATAGTTTCAGGGCACTAGGGTTATTCAACTCACCTAGTGAAGTTGGCCCTAGTAGGGTTTTAGTCATGTCGGGAATCCGTATAAATAGAGAGGTGACCTCTCTATTTAACACACACACACTCACACTTAGTTGTAGCACATAGCTGAGGAAGAAGAAGACACCAGGGCTAGGAAGAAAGAGGTTACTGCTGTCGGGAGATCATCTTACTATTTTGAGTTTTTCTATTTGGTGCTGATTCTATCTCTGAGGAAGTTGCGGGGTTTTCTCCATTTATGGTTTCCCTGAAGAAAAACATCGTGTTCATTGTCTCTTGTGTTGATTGTTGTGCTTGTTATTCTCTCAGTTAAAAGATCCTAATAATGCTAGCTTAAAGTTAAAAATCTAACAGGCCTACTTTTTTTTGTTGGAGTGACGTGGTCTCCTTCTCACACCTCACAAAAAATTATCTTGGTGGTGTTGATACCTCCATGGAATTCAATGCAAAGGTTGCTTCAGTTCTTTACCATTGGAAAGAACTTAAACTTAGGTTGCATATGAGAAGTCACCCACTATTACATTTCCACTCAAATAGTGTACCTTTATATGTAATTATTTGGTTACACCCCATTAGGGTTCTTCATTCCTTAACCATTCTTTCCAATTAATTCGCCATTAAAGCTACTCTTTTCAACATTTTTGAATCTACACCTTTTGCATGTAGCTCGAAAAAAGATTAATCTCTTATTTCAAATTGAATAAGGGCCTTAGATAAATTTCTTACCAATTCACCTTGATTCAGTCATGGCTTATGCATCCATAATGGATACATACCTCTGAGGAATTTCATCTTCATCTCCTTTGTTCTTTATCTCCAATTCCTTGTTACATCTTAGAAATTATTTCTTTTTTGGTAGTGATTTATTATCATGAAATCTCACTCATTTGCACACTCTTTTCTTCTAATTGAGTTATGTTGTAGATGCAAAATTCTCCATATTTCTATAGATGAGCTCCAAATTCCATCAAATATTTTGTGACTTTACCACCTTGAATTTCTCTACGATTTTGAACCTCTCTTCTAAATCTTCATTTTCCTATTTTTTTTTCATAGTTCATTGTATTTAGCATTTAAATCTCTTAATGAATATGCTCATTAAATTCTATTAGAACTACTGAAGTCTCTCTTTCAAGGATTTTCTATGGTTGAATTGAAACAACTTTGGTCCAAATAAGACTCATTTGATATCAATATGATCCATAGTTTCATATCCTCTCACTATTTCAAAAACTCACAGTGATATTAAGACAATAAATATTTGTTGAAATTCGAACACTATCTTTATTATATCCAATTATATTTGCCAAACCTACAAATTTATATAATCCTTAAAAGTTAAATTATACTAGAGGGGTAGAATTTGGACAAGCATGGAACTATATGTAAACAAAAAAAAAAATCATACATTAACACATAATATACCCTCTTCAATGCAATTATAGCTTTATTATGCGATCAACTATGCAATTATAGATTTATTATTCTCTTAAATGCTAAACACACTCTCAAGTTGATATTTTTGTGTTCCTTTCCCATGTTATTTCATATACATCCTCCAAGAATGATTTACAAATTATTAACATGAAAATACTCACTATTGACTTCTATATCCTCTTTTAATGACCTCTTCTTTCAGTAATTTTTTGGAAAGTCATTCTACAATAGTTATTTTCCCAAATCAACAAATCTCATTGCATTGTTCCCTTTTGGAAGACCATCTTACCAAATTTATTTCTAACATTGAACTCACATTTTATTAAATCTAGATATATTTAATATAATCTGGATAAATAAAGTGCAAAATCATGTTTTCAAAATCCCAAAAACAACTTTTCTAAACTGCAAAATTATGTTTTAAAAAGTGCAAAAATGGGTTCAAAAAGTGCAATTTCCAATTCCAAAAAGTGCGATTTTAGAATCAATCTAAACCCCAAAACCGTGATTTTTTATTCATAAATTGTGTATTGTTTTCAAAAGTGTGATTTTCAATTCAAAATTTGTGTTTTTAAGTTTTCAAAAAGTGTGATTTTCGATGTGTGATTTCGTACACCACAAATAAAGTTTTTAATTCCAAAAATGAGAATTCCAATTCCATAAGTATGACTCTTGATTCTATGACATGTGAATTTAAATTTTGTGGATCTAAATAGTGATTCCAAAGATCTCAATAACAATGCTTTAACTCAAAACTACTTGCATTTGGACAATGTATAATCAAATAGTTCTTTTATTATTCATTTTTTATAGATTACATGCCACACTATCAATTCAATGTTTGTCTATATGAAATGTTTGAAATTAGTTTGTTCCTTACTAATATTATTCCTTGATATTCCCCAAGTGGGGTGCCATCGTATGTTGCATATTTAACCGACATTTGAATAATTAACAATGAATGAACAACATGGTAATATTATGACTTAATATTCTCCAAGTGGGGTTCCATTGTTTGTTTCATATTGTCAACATCAAAATCATTAACATGGACATGACAATGCACATCCCATGCAACTGTACGGACACTTGGTGCTGGAATGCTTGCAAAAGGGCTAGGGAAATTAAGTAGGGGAGTCCTCTCATTCAATTTAGTATGCAGATTAATGGTGTGGTTCCCAGGTAGATTTATCATTTGTGGGAGAGAATAATCCCATTTACAAGAGAAAAACAAAACATAAGATCAAAGTGAATCTACCCTTGAGCAATTGTAACAAGCCCCCCATTATCTCAATATGGTTGTAACTCAATCATTAGCCCCTAGTTGCATTTGTGATAAGGCTCCAAAAACCTTAGTGAAATATTAGTTCTACTAATTAGCAGCAATTATGAGAATTCATAAAGGGGCCTCGGCGGGGTTAGTGGGATGGTTTCCCTCACAAAATGTAGCTTGGGGGTGGGGGGATAGACTAGTAATGAGGAAAAACTTTCGTTTACTAACGAAGGCCAAGGAAATAAATGCCATAAGACCCAATATAAGGCCAGAATTGTATATAATAATACCTCTGCCCCTTCCTTAATGAGGGCAAATAATAAGATATAACTCATGCTAAGCCCCTTCCTTAACGAAGGAGAAACCAGCTAGTATGTCGGAGGAAGTACGTCTCTCCATATAGATAAGGAATGGGAAAGGGAAGAAAAGGTGAGAGATAAATTCTGTTGGAACTTAAACGTGGGAAGGATCTAGAGAAAGGATAGACTGGATCACTCCTTCAATTCCAAGATCATGGAAAATCAGTCCTCATCATGACACCAAGAGGTCAAATAACTGAGGGTCTCTTCCCATTTATGGCATATTCAAAGAAATATGGGTGTCATATTTGGTTCAATTAGCAAACTGGTGGAATTATCTAGCCATATCTACAACAATCCAAGCATGGTCACATTCAAAAAATGTGGTGATACAGAGAAAGGGGGATACCTCACCGTGGGGAATGGGTGCACAATAGGATGATCCACTGTGAAGAAGAGGTGAAATCTTATGAGACTTAGTTGGAAAGAGAGGACACTTAAAAGGAAACCTACAAGGCTCAATTGGAAAGCAAGGTCACTCAAGAGGATAGTATGCAAGGTAATGGGTACTTCAGAAGAAAGGTTTTCGTCAGCTGAAGAGTGAATGGAAGTAGGAAATGAGGTGAAAAAGGAACAACATGATTAAATGGAGATGAAACAACATGAAAACACTCGGCTTTCAGAAAAGACTCAAAATCCATGGAGCTATCACATTTTTTGGGAAGATCCTAAGACACCTCAGCACATCAACTCATCAAAATTTATCACCTTTCCCAATTGGAAAGAAGGTCACCATTTCAGTAATTTTGTTCATATTGGCCTTGAGAATCCAAGAATCCCCCCAAGATAAAGATTTCCCTTAATGTAAGGTTACTGGTTACAGTCATCTGACAGAGGAGGACATGCAATTGATTTTTGATACGATAAGGTATATAGAAGACCTATGCTTTCGTATTGAGAAACAAGCATGTATGGAGGAAATTCAATTGGGCATATTCTCCCAACACCTAGACATGGAGGCCAATACACTCGGCTCACCAATTATCATTCCTCCAGCATTGAAGAATGTAAGAGGTCTCCTTGAATATCGACAATATGTTTTCTCTACTATTTATAATTCTTCACAAGATGCCTATTTTTTGTTCTTAGTGTTTGTTATGCTATGGTTTGGCTTATAGGACAATAGTTCCTAATTTATATTTACGGGTAAATACTGTCAAGTAAAATCTCCTTAATTTTGTAATATTCTGAGCCACGTGGGAAGAAAATTTGTGAGCATAATTTGGGACAAACCCTCTCTATTTATTATGTTTTTGGTTTGGATTATAGGCCAATATTTCCTAGTTTTTCCTCATAGGGTTAATGCGATCAAGTAAGATCTACTGAATTTTGTAAACTTCCGAGCCATGTCGACATAGACATTTTTTGAGCATAATTTAGGTCTGGGCATCTCTTTTTTTATTACATGGTCTTAGAATAACTAAGACTATCATTGTATATATTGCCTATGGTAATACAATATCTTACTTAGAAAAATAATATTAAACCTTGATATCTAAAATATAATAACCTAGTGATGATATTGTTTTAAATATTGTTTTAAACATGTCTATAAAAATATTTAAGACTATTTGATGTTCATACTCGCTATCCATGATACATTGTTTTTGTTTTAATCAATATCTATGTAAGTTTTTGAGAATATTTGGTTTTCATATTCTATATCAAGGATACATTTTCTATTCAACTTAATAAGTTCTAATTGTTGTGATTTTGTATTTTGATTTTAGGGGTGGTCTACAGGCTTCACTATGGGAATGTTTTTGGAATAATGTATAGGCTTATGTTAGTCTATGAGTTTCTAGGATGGTTCTCTTAAATTCCATTTTGCATTTGCCAATTTGGAAAAGTTTATTTATTTATTTAGACATGTAATAAATGTTTCTAGAAGTTCTCTTGCACCGTTTTATAATAAAAAGTTTCGACAATTTTCTTAAAACAAACGATAACTAAAATATATTTATGCAGAGTTGTAGTTCTCTTTCTACTTTATTTTCAACTAAGGTGAACCGATGGTTGCAATCCATATTTTTAATGTAATTTTTTTGGGAGTACCCCATACTTCAATAAAGTAAAAGTAACCGTTACTATCCGAAAAAAAAAAAAGCAATATGCCCAAATCGCTAATGGACCACTTGGGAAGGACGTTTTGTAATTTACATTTTGTTTATTGTTTGGTAAATTTTTAGTCTAAATGTATATAGGATGTTCTATATGTCTCTTAGGAAAACTTGTGGAAACAATAATGTGTCAATCTCTTTTTTTCCAGCAAGGGGTGGGATTTGATTTTGATCTTGGCTTGGGTACGAGCTAGTTTCCATCATCAATAGTTCACGCCGAAGAATATTGTACTTGTAAATTCTTTGTTTACAACAAGGTAATATAATATGCTTACATACAATAAAAAATAAAATTGGTAGTTCTTTTGAACTTTCTTTCATTTTTACAAACACTATAAATTGAGATTTTGTGTATGAAGCATTCAAACAACCACATCCCAAATAGATACAAACGTAGTAATTGAAGGAAAAAAAATGAATTTATGGAAAAATATTTATTAAAACCTACCATTTTATTAAGTGAGAAAGATACAAGCTTGTCAATCCAAAATGATTTCCTTCAACAAGCTCTCCATAAAATTCCTTTGGATTTGTTGATTTCAATGTAAGTATACTCCTTTATCCTTTGCATGTGTTGTTTTCAATGTATAGGTATTTTTTAACCTTAAAGGATGATATTATGATATTATTATTAAAGGATGAACTTTATTACAAAACAACACAACAATTCAAATTCATTTATAGGTGTGTTTTGTAATATATTTATCCTCCTCCAAATTCATTTATAGGTGTGTTTTGTAATATATTTATCCTCCTCCAAATTCATTTATAGGTGTATTTTGTAATATATTTATCCTCCTCCACTGTAAAGAAAAATGATATATTAAAAAATGTACTTTATATTTAAAGGTTTTAATCTCTATATTGAAACAACAAAGTAAATTGGAATTTTAATGCATTTCTTCCAACTAAAATGCTTTTCTTCACATATAAATAAAAGAATGATAAAAAATCACTACATTTCTACAACATAAATTCTTTTCTTCCCACGGAAATAAAAGCATGGATATAAAAATCATGATCTTGAATCTTTTTCCCACAAAAAAATTGTAAGTCATAACAACTTTTATCTTAGAGAGTATGTGATGCAGGGAAATCTCGACCCTCGATAAATGGTCAAAGTTGAAGCCGATAGAGTCAAGTAGGGGATAACTCGATGAGCCCTAGCCAAGTAAAATTTTGACAATCAAGAAGCCAGGAAGGTTGGAGGCTTGACTAAAAGAGGAAGCAGTCAAGGTAGAGGTGAGTTAAAATGATACTCTGAGAAGTGAGCATTTGGGAGAAAAAACAATAAGAGATGACAGAGTAGTCGGTTAATGAATGATGAATGATACAAATTGACTTATTAACCATTAGACTGCCATGACAGAAGCAGTTGTAGAAATAAATGAGAAGTTATGGTGGTATTTGAAGCATGCCAAGTGGTGTAAGGAGATGACTCACTTGCAGGTAACACCTGAGGAAGATGTAAACTTCCTAGAATTATCTAGAATATCCTAGAAGAGGATTTGACTAAGTCATGGAAGCTATAAATACAATATTTCATGATTAGAAGGCACTGATGTTCTGAAATATAGAATTTAGCTGTGAACAATGTATATAAGTCGATTCAACTTGGAAATAGAGAATATACTCTAAATGTATTTCTTTATACAATTTTCATCCTTTAAATTAATAGAATCCATAATCCTTGGAATTCATGTGTCTGTGTGATTGTGTGGGTGTTCACTTTTTTTTTGGGCTGTGTACTTTGATCTAGAAAGGACCTTTTTGGAAGGTTGTTGATATTAGCTTAGTATCATAGTGGGAAGTTATCATGAATGAAATTTTCGGTTTCAATTGGATGGGAGGAGTATGACTCCATCTACGATTGGGTAGTCATGGGAGTATTGATTTGATTGTATGAGTAGACAGATGGATCAAAGAGGTATTAATGTTCATGGTAAAAAGAAACGAGGGGGAGCACAGGTCACGATCGACTGTGAAACATTTGAAAAATGTGTTTAGATGATGAGGAAATTGAAGAACAAACTAACAGTCGTGAATGAGGCACAACAATGAGGATATACTATAGAAACCTTCGATGATAGTGATGAGGAATTTGAGGATAAAGAGGCCCAGGAAGAAGAAGAAGAGTTAGATGAGCCTCAGGATAGTTTGTTGAAATCCTTGTCAGATATGAGAGGTAAGGATAAAATGTACATGCCTCATAAGGAATTACCAAGCCCAAAATGTATCATAAATAAGAAAAAGGTAGAGAGAGATATGTAGAAATGAGAGAGAAAAAGAGAACGTTATGGTATTTTTAAGACAAGTTTTGATCCCAAAGCTGTATTTGGGAGTTCTTGGTACCGTTGGAAAGGTCTTGTCAAGGGATACAACTTTTGTGTTTTGAGCTTTGTGAGATTCCTAACGGTTTGGTCGTGGCGTGCTTTTTTGTAAATATGGGCATAGGAATCTCGAAAAGCATATTTTCAAAGATTCTTTATTAAAAACATCTTTTAAAGCATCTTTGAAAAGATTCTTTAAAAGATGCTTTTCAAAATTCCCCATGCCTAGATTTACAAAAATGCATGCCTCGACAAAACCTTGAGAAATATCACAAATATCAAAACACAACAGTTGTATCCCTCGATGAGACCTTTCCAACGGTACCAAAGGTGCCCAAATCCAACTTTGGGATCAAAAGTTATTGCAAAAATACTGTATTATTCTTTTTTTCTCTCTCATTTTTGCTTCTCTCTCTCTACCTTTTTCCTATTTAGGATACATTGTAGAAGAGGGTAAAATGTTATGTTACCTACTCAGGAATCCTGAACCGAGAAGACATGATAGACTAGGTTAGTGAAATGGAGAAATAATTTAACATAGAGTCAATAGAGGACCTGAAAAGGGTAAAGGTTGCTTGTATGAAGTTGAAAGGTCACGCCTCGTTGTGGTGGGATAGCGTACAAGTCAACTAAGTAAAAAATGGAAGATAGAATATAAAGACTTGGGAAATAATGGCCACCACACTAAAGGACAAATTATTTCCTACCGATTATATGATCTATTTGTTTAGGAAGCTGCAAAACTTGTGACAAAAGGAGACGATTGTGAAGGAGTTCACAAAGTAGTTTTATAGATTGTCGATTTGGTCAAGAAATACCAACGAAGGAGAGGAGGAGGTAGAAATATATGTGAATGGTTTTAAATATTCTATTCAAAATGAACTTATCCTTTCAAGGTTCAGAACCATCACAGAAGCATACCAACTAGCCCTGAAAGTCGAAGGAAAGTTGGTAAGAAAACCTGCTATAGTCAGAGGGAAAGCAGTTGCTAAAAGTGTAAGGACCGTGTTTGCTAATGAAAATAATAGAGGAACATGAAAAGAAGTCATCAGAGATCACTAACAGAGAGGGGAGAGTTTTACCAAGGAGCCTACGCTAGATTACCGATGAGAGGGTAGAGAGAACCGAGGCTGAGGTACATATGGCTGAAGGAGAACTGCCGATGAAAGAAAGGAAATAGACTAGCTATAGTCTACTACAAGTAGCGTGAAGTCGAACATAAGGCATACAAATTCCTAGAGAATTTGTACGTTGAGAACCAATTAGAGACAAGATTAAGAAATCATGATAAATCTAGTTCAAGGACAAGTTCAACAATCAGAAGTAGTGAAGACAAAAAATGGAGAAGGAGGTAGAAATATCACAACCATATGGACGTTGATCTAGTTAAACCGAAAATATGAGCACAAGTCAACGAAGCAAAAATCCATTTTACAGATGAGGGTTAAAATTTTCAATAGATGTTGTTTGAAAATAGTCGATGGGGGAAGTATGGATAATTTGGTCTCGATGAAAGTTATCGAGATATTGAGTTTTAAGTGTCGACCAAGCCCAATACCATATAGGGTGTCATGGCTACAAAAGGTACACCATGTGATGATGACCAAATAATGTTTGATTGATTTCAAGATCATGCGATTAGAGGATAATGTGTTATGTGATTTTATTCCAATGGATTCTTTCCATGTTTTGTTAGTCTAACCATGTTGACCGAGATATGATATACAACAATCATGCCAATATGGTTACAGTGTGGAAGGATGGAGTTTGACGAAAGTTGGTTCCATTGCAAGAAGACGAGAATGACGAGAAAGGTTGAAATAATTTTTGAGAAAAAGAGTATTGATGTGCTCAACTAAAGAATTCTTGAAGGAAGAGAAGAAACAATGGTGTTTATTTTCCATCATTCCAAAGGGTCCTAGTGTGGAGAAACCAAAGGAATATGTCCAAATGGAAGCCAGAGAAGTATTGAAGGGGTTCTGAAACATATTAGTCGATGACCTACCGATGAGATTGGCACCCACGAGAAATATTTCCCATTAGATCATATTGATTCTAGGATCGAGTCTACCAAACAAGGAACCACATCGTATGAAACCGATGGAAAATGATGAGCTAATATGAAAGGTCCATGAGTTGTTGGATAGAGGATTAATCAAGGAAATTTTGAGTTTGTGTGTAGTACCAGGCGTATTTGCACCTAAGAAAGGAGGAGAGTGGAGGACGTGTACCAATTCAAGGTCCACAAACAAGATTACTATCAAGTACATGTTTATGTTACCAAGGATGGACAACCTGATTGACTATTTAAGTTGAGCTAGATACTTCACCAATATTGATATGATGATTGGATACCATCATATTAGGATCACAGAGGGCGATGAATGGAAGACAATCTTCAAGACAAAGGAAGGAATTTATGAATGGTTGGTCATGTCATTTTGGATGAACAACACACCCAATAAGTTTATGAGACTGATGAACGATGTACTGAAGCCATACTTGGGGAAATTCATCATAGTTTATATTGACGATATATTCATTTTTAGCTGGACCAAGGAGGAACATCTGACACACCTTGGTCAAGTATTGTAGTGAATGCACGAGGAAAGTTTGTTAGTAAACTTGTAAGAATGCTCTTTCATGAAATAAGAGGTAACATATATTGGATTGTAATCTATCGACAAATACTATCAATGGACCTAGATAAGGTCAAGTATATATTGGAATGGACAGAGCCAACTAGTGTGATATAGGTAATACGTTTTGATGGAATTTCCAGATTCTACCAGAAGTTCATCAAGGATTTCAGTTGGATATGTAAACTGTTATTGAAGTGCATGAATAAGGGTGAACTCAAGTGGATGAAGGCCGCTCGACTAGATTTCTAAAGGATGAAGTAGAAGGTGATAAAGAGGATAGTACTAGCTCTCCCTGACTTTCAAAATGTATTACAAGTCAATTGCAATGCAAGTGGAATAGTGGTTGGAGCAGTGTTAATCTAAGAAGGTCGACCAATCATGTTCTTTAGTGATAAATTAGATGAAGCTAAGCGAAAAACTTGGTCTAAGTCGGAATTAAAGAAGTTTAGAGACTACTTTCTACCGAAAGAGTTTGTGTTAAATACTGAGCATCAGGCTCTGAAGCATCTAAACAATCAGACCAAGTTAAACCAAAGGAATATGAAGTGGGTAGAATTTTTGTAGAGTTGTATATTTGTGGTAAATCATAATTCGGGAAATACAAACAAGGTTGCTAACGCTTTAAGCCGGAAGATAACATTATTGAACAGATCAATTGTTCATGCACAAAGATTAGAATTGATGAAGACAAAATATGAAACTGACAAGCATCTTCAAGAAGCATGAAAGGCGTCGACAGAACCATGGAGTGTTGACAAGATCCCATGCTTTGACTACTTTATTCAAGAAGGATATTTGTTTAAGGGGTATCACTTATGCATTCCCTAGGGATCCATGAGAGAAAAATTTATTAGGGAATTACACAATGGAGGAATTGTTATCACATACATAGTAGATGGGATACTTTTTTTCCTGAGCAGTCCTGAGCACATTCTTAAGCCATTCCTTTAATTTGAGATCAACATATGATGATATTCTAGTTGTTGATCACTCTTATTCATTGGATCTAGAGCATTCAGATGATTAGTTTCATGCCATGACTGAGCCTCATAACCCTAGATTTGATGACCGAGTTAGCCATTTTTCATATTTTAGAGTAGAGATAGTGACAGTGCCCATGATGTACAACAATAATGTTCAGTTCCTTTAGATTGTTCAGGTCAGATGTAGGTATATGACCCAGGTGATATATGGATATGTACATGTGGATTTTAGTTTTCCTTGTTATTTATTTTAGTAGTTAGACTTGGTTGATAGTGGTTGTATGTTGGAGATACCTTATTGGTTTTCATTGCAGTCTAAATAATACGTGATCTAGTTATTATGTTCAAGATATTATTTTGTATACTCATTCGTCATTTTATAATATTAGTACGGATTTGTTCATTTCCCTTTAGGGAAACAACTTTCTACTCTTGACACCACTTTAATTATCTTCATCCATCCATTTTCTTCCATATTTTCTTTAACTCTAACTTGTATCTTAACTGGTGACATCTAGGATTTCACCCACCTTCACCTCTATGTTGGAATAGGTCTCCATGTTTAGCATGTGTCTCGATTTTAGTTTTTGTGATTCTCATCAGATGGATTGTCTTCCTCTAGGTATTGAACACAAGTAGTTCTACCCAAGAGTGTCTTTAGAAACTAAGGAATTAAAACTTAAGCGATGTATATAAATGGATTCCTAGTTAGCAAAGTAACAATGTTTTTAAACGCTACTACAAATAAAGTAAACAATCTTCAAGTAGCTAGTCATTTATCGGATATGCACACTCATCCTTTGTATGTTGTAAGGCCATTTTTCCCCAAATGGAAATAGGGTGGTAAATCCATCACACATATGTATGGTGGCGGGAAATGGAGGTCATAACGAGTCATAATTTGAGTCCCGCAATGCTATTCAGAGCACATTCTTTCAAATGATGGCTAGTGAAATTTCATTCAAATGTTAAAGTTAAAGTAAATGTTTTAAAATAGTCCATGGCCAAAGGATGAGCACTCATTCATTGTATAATGTACAACTACAAGACAACATGGCGAGGCTAACCTCTCAGGGCTATCCCTTTGTCATTTTCTGGAGCCCAGAAGGATTTCCAGGGAACCTAATTTTGGAGGTAGGATAATATCATGTTCTGAGCAAATAAATGTTTTAAAATATTAATTGTCTAGAGTCTAGTGGAGAATTCTCATTATTCACCTCTTGCATCCATTGGTTACCCCTTAGAGTTTCTTGAGTAGGTCCACGAACCCACATAGGCTAGTAGGGTCTCCCCCTTGATCATTATCTAGATAACACCCTTTTGGTGTCGTTGCTGGAGAGATAGAGGCTTACATTTGGTGTCTGCGAGTAGTTTACTTCGTGTTTAACTTCTGAGTCACATCACATCCTAATATAAATTCACTGAATGCATTTTACATTTATTAACTTTACATTCACGTATTTTTTTCTCTCACATCATATTTCCCATGTAACATACCAAAACAAAAAACACATTTTTTTTTCTTTTTTAAAACCATGGTGATCTAGTAACTCTAGTGTAATACCTCTTCTAAAAGGTAGGGTGACTTGAACTCTCATCTCTTTATTTTTATATAGTGTGAATCGAAGTTGACGTGATAACTTTCAAGCTACTTGTTCATTTACATATATGAAAGTTTAGTTAAGCTTGTGACTTACTTAGCTCTTGTGCTAACTCTTAGGCTTATTTACTTGTAGGTGTCTCCTAGGTATTGAGATTGTAACCTAGAAAGGGTATTATTCCTTTGATGGTTTGATACCTTACAATCTTCAAACCTTAACCAATGTTGTTTTATACATCATATATATATGGGTAACTTTATGGTAATGTACCCACTCTATGTTGAACGTCTCGAGGTAAAGTGCGTTACAACTGGATTTCTACTTTACCCTTTTAGGACAAGGAAATGAGATTTTTACCCTGCTATTCTGCGTTTACTTGTTTTCTGAGTTGTTTGGTCAAACAGTGATGGTCGTTCTGCTCCTATATCGTTGTTTGAAGCATTTTTATGGGTTTTGCACCCATATTTCACTTGAATCATGACCAGGACATGTTCTTGTTTAGTGTATTTTCAACCAGTTCTTATTTAAAGTTAGTCATTATTTTTATCAATGAGTATGAGCAAAACAATCCTTACTTACTTGGTACTCAACTCATAGATTGCAATGGTAAAAGTTTCATGAACCTAGGGTTAATATTGAAATTTAGAGTTGTGAAAACCTTTTACATCTTGGTTCGTCAAGGGTTCTGGATTTTTGGTTTTCACATTCATAATTCATGTGAGCAAGCTATCTATCAAGGAATACCTTTACTTTTTTCTTTTTGCACCTTTCATCATTCACTTAATTAGTTTGGGTTGTGGAACATGTCGTATTACAACGAATGGCTTGGAGGTTTTTTGGAACCAAAGCTCATGGGGGTTCTTGTGTAAGTCCTTGTTTTACTTCTCTATCATATCCATAATGAAATGAGTGGATTAAAATTGGAGAAATTTAGAAGGTACTAGTAGTATCTTAACATTGTATTTAATGGGTATTTTGAGCTCTCCTTACTACCCTGTATGTTTGGAAAAGAAGAGATGGTTGTTCAAGTTTTTACCCTTCCATTTAATGAAGAATATAAATGTCTTGAGAGTAGCAGTGTCACTACTTTTATTTTGTTAGGTTTTTACTTCCTACAGTTTTAATGGACATTAAAGTGGTTATGTAAATTTCTTGGCGGTTTTCCCAGTTTTGTTAGTTGAATTGTTTATTGTAAGTATATGTCTGTATTGACAACCCTGCGTTAAATTTACTAATTTAAATTCTGGCTTGTGTGCTTGGTGACTTTAATAATTACAATTTTTATTTATCTAATTTAGTTAAGAATAGGTTAACCCTAATTCCATGATGTCGATTACTCAATGTAACATAAGTTTTTCCCTAGTCTCTTCCTGGATAGAAGTGTTAACACTAACTTTCTAGGGTTTTGTTTAGAGTTAGGGTTTTACACTCTTGTCTGTAACTAGGTATTAGCCGATGGTGATTTTAGTTTATATATTCTAATACTATATAATCCCCTTTTTGGGGTCATGATAACCATTCATATTGATAACTAATATAATCATTTCAATATTCAATATGATGCTCAGAATATATTCATAATGATATATAATACCTAGTTAGAGATTCATTAATACATTGTAGCCTTTATCCATACATTTAAAAAGAGTCACTATACATATTACACTATATGCATTAATATAAATGGAAGTATGTTTCATGATTATAATCAAGCAAGGGTTCATTTTTCTAGTAAACATATCTGAATTATGTCTAGAATTTGAAAGAGAACAACCATGCACCACTCGACCTTAGGAACCTTGAAACTTTTCAGTCTACAAGGTTTCCACCCCCTTGCCTAGAATCCTGAGTTTATGACTCACTTCCTACAAATTCAAGTTTCCACTCATCTAATGAAGAGAGTTACTTACTGCATAACCTAGAACCTTTAATGTGCTCACTAGCAGTTCTACTTCAGAGCCTGACATTTCTCATATGTTCACTGACAGCTCTATGGTATTTCTCATTATTTCTTAGAGCCTACACCACACTAGGTGTTCTTTGGAAGTTCTCCATTTTATTTTCTTGATCCTTTTTCTTAAGCATTCTCTCCTCTTTTTCCTTTCCTAAGAATTTAATAACTGGGAACTAACTCTCCCCCAAGATTGGACACTTGTCTTCGTAAAGATGTTTGAGGATTTAGTTACTTCCATAAACTCAAGTTTCTTTCAATTAACTGCATGGCTTCCTAACTTCTGTATCCATATTTTCACATTTGTATTAAAGAAAAACTTCTACAAAATTATTAATTTCTATCACATAAGTAAAATTTAAACAAATTTACTCAAAATGTTACGAGGGGGTATTACAATCCTCCCCTCCTAAAAATTTTCCATCGTCCTCAATGATTATTCAGTCTTATCATAGTCTTGAAATAAAATAGGATAAGGCTTATCTCATAACATCCTCTCTTTCCCAAGTACCTTCCTTTGGAGTCTAATGCTTCCATTGAACTTTACACTACAACAAAATACACTTTTGGGGAATTTTTTTTCTTAAGGAGGTTTTGCTAAACCCCCCACAAAACGTTTGTTTAGGTCTTTGGGGCTGAAACCCCCCCTCAAAATGCCAAAGAATTGGTCTTAAAACACCCCCAAAATGCCAATTCTCAGGAATTGTTTTTGGGGTGGGGTGTTTAGAAAGACCCCCTAAAGGTGTTTTTGAAGGTAGTTTTTAGAAACCCCCCAGCAAAACAAAATTCACAATAATTAGACTTTTTGGGCTAGTTGTTTTAAAACTGCAACCAAAAGTTCAATTTTCATGACTTTTGGAGGGTTTTTTTTAAAGACCCCCCTAAAGACATTTTCAAGGATGTTTAAAAAAAAAATCCCTCTAAAAGTCTTGAGAACTGAACTTTTGGCGATGGTTTGTAAAAACCCGCCTCCAATTGTTAAATTCTGATGACGTTTAAGGGGAGAGGGTAGAAAGACTACTCCTAAATATATGTTTTAAGGAGTTTTGTTTGAAAACCCCCATAAAATCATAGAATTTTACTTTTCGATGTTTTTTTTAAAGAATGCTTCCAAAAATTCAATTCTCATGACTTTGGGGGGAAGGGGGTTGGAAGGACCGCAACTAAATATATATTTTTATGTATGTTGTCAATATCCACCCTCTCAAAGACTGCTAAAATTTATCACTAAATATTGTATAATTGACCCCTAATTAAACTAATAATTGACTGCTAATTACCCCCAATTATCACTAATTGCACCAAAATTACCCCTACTTGACCACTAATTACCCCTAAGTAATCCATGCTTACCAGTAATTAACCCTTGATAACCTCTAAATAACCCCTACTTTTTTCCAAGGAAAACCTCGTGGAGAATCTTATTGGATTTTTCCAAAAATTCATACATGGCATATTCCCTATTAAATACATCGATGTAGACTAGTGTTCCTCACACGCAAGGATTTGAAATAAGCACATTCCACAATGAACCTAACTAAATCCCCGACATTATGGACAACCACTAGTTTAGATAACCCCTTAGGCTTAACTGGACCGTACTTACCCATCATTGACCCATAGGTACCATTAATTTCCCCTAGTTAACTGTCATAATTGACCTCTAATTACCACTAATTAACTCCTAATTACCCCATAGTTCACCCCTTATTAATTAGTAATTACCCCTAAATAATTCATGCTTACCAGTAATTAACCCTTGATAACCTTTAAATGACCACTACTTTTTTCCAAGAAAAACCTCGTGGAGAAACCCAATGGATCTTTCCAAACATTCATAGATGGAAAATTCCCTAGTAAGCCATCGATGTAGACTAGTGTGATTTACACACACAGATTCAAAATGGGCATATGCCACCACGAACCTAACTAAATGACCAACATCATGGACAACCAATATTTTAGCTAAGTCCTTGGGTTTAAATGACCCCTACTTACCTACAATTGATCCATAGGTACCATTAATTTCCCCTAGTTAACCCATAATTGACCCTTAATTACCACTAATTAACCCCTAATTATCCCATAATTGACCCCTTATTAACCCCTAATTACTACATCTCATTACCCAATAATTACCCCTAAATGACCCTTAATTACCCATAATTGACCAAAAATTACCCCTAAATTATCTCTAATTAACCCCTAATTACCCATAAATGACCCCTAACTTTGCGTAGGGTCCGAGTCCATCACATAGGCCTTATAGAGGGATTTTTGGCTTATGGTGGCAATTTTGGGATGTATAACACCATGAATAATTATTTACAACTAGGCCATGGTTTGAGATTAAATTCTAGTGCCTAAGTTCATATAGTTTCCTCTAGGTCTCCTGGGTCATGTGTAGCACCCCAAACGACCACACATGCCATACAAAGGAAATATTTGGCACATGAGTGAAATATGTCCATCATTTTGAGAATTAATGTACCAAGGTTGTTTCTTGATTCCCATTCCATGGTGTAGCGATAAAAGGAAAGGCACTAGGCCATAACATATATTTCTATGGGGATCACATGCCATGTTTTGTCACTCAAGGAATCACACATGCCCATAATACATAATCTTTGGCCTCCAAGTTTGATATTGCTGTGACTTCAAAGTTTGAAAAACTTGATATGTTTGTTGAGGATAAGGGCATAGTTTGGTGCAAAAACCTAGGTTCTAAGTCCATAGAATTTATCTCTAAGCCTTACATGCCATGTGTGGGGAATTAATCCACAACATAGGCCATGCATAGGATACATTTTGAATGTGGTTATGATTCAAAATCTTGATTTTAAATTGATTGTATGAACCTCTCTAAACAACAAAAACATATGGAGGGACCCTCTCATATATTTACAGGAGAGGAAACTTATTTGACTAGGGATCAAAATACATGTCCGAATCATCTCTCCTTTAGTATCATTTAGCCTTGGTCAAATATGGATTCTTTAGGACTTCCACTGCTCTCCAAGGGTATAGCATATCCTTATATTTTGATCTTGTGATGCTTTTGAAATTGTCTAAGGCATAAGTAGAGAAACCACTGCTTTGAGTTTTTCTTTCCCATCATTATTCACAACAATCTTTTATAAGATCAACAATCAAATGTTCTTTCTAAGTAAGTATTCTTAAAGGTTATAAGCATAGAAAACTAGTGTTTGCAATCTTTTATCTTCATTGAATGTAAATATTTTTTTTTTTGTAAAATTATTGGGATAGAATTGGCACTAATCTAGCGACATTCAAATTGCAATAGAATTGGTGCATCTATTATGTGGATGCATTTGGTGCGTCTCTTGTGTATGTGAGTTAGGTGAATCTATTATGTTCTTGAGTTTAGTGTGTGGATTTGGTGATCTTAATTATTATCATCTTAATTGTGATGTGAAATGTCCTCAGCTTTTTGCTTCACATATTGGAGTTGATTATTGGTGGCTAATCCTTCATTAACATTTTATAAAGTGTGATAAAACTCTCATAGTACCAATATGCACCATTTACAAGGTGTGGGGATTCCTATTTCCTTCTTGTCAACATGGTTTCATTGAGTGACCTCTTTTTACTTTCCTATTTCATCTTAGATTTATTTGGGATGTAGTGGAAAGGGAACAAATGCAAAAGGTGGTTTTAGGGGTGGTTTTATAATTTAACCACACTTAAATATATTTTTCAAGCCATTATACTTGTCGTATTATTTGTCTTACGTATAATTTCAAAAACCATTATACTTCACCCCCTTGGTGGTGTTTTCTTTTTTCATTGGTGCATGGACATTTCCTTCAAGACATGCATGTGATTTATGATTTACCTTCATGGATAATATTTATTTTGTAAGGAAAGTCTCATGGAAAACCCTATGAGTACTTCCTCATGATCCATGGATGGTAAATGTGGTAAAAATACAACCCTGATCACAAATACTAATCATAAGGCAATCAAGAGCTTTGAACTCATGACCTTCCCAACTTTGAGGGAATTATTATCTTATGTTTGGATCATGAGAACTTGAGCTAACTCTCAGGGATATATTCATGGATAACATGTGCATGTGCTTGAACATTATGTCCAAGTTATTCAATTGATTTTAAATCTACAAAATTATGAAATTTACATGATTCATTTTTGTTCCTCCAATTTCACGTGGACTTGTGTTGTATTTGATGTAAACATGTAACAAATATTCATAGTGTGGAGCTCAAGTCAACTCCCCACTAGTGAAATAGTTTGGATTGTAAGAAGGAAATAAGGTTTTATCATTCATGTGATTTAAAGGCATGCCAAATCATGGATATTTTGTAATAGTTAAGTAAAAGTGAGATAAAACCCAAATTTTACTATGCAAGAAAACCTAAATCGAAGGAGATATGATTTCCACATGTGAGGGGGTTCATAATCCTTGGTGGGGGTTTCCTAATGGAGGGGATTATTATTCAATAGAACAAAATATGAAGGGGGAGAGAGAGGAGAGACCACAATGAGGGTATAACCTTGTGGATACTGGCATTTTTAGACTAGGGAGACTACCTCGAATATGGTCCAAAGTGTGATATTGAACCCATGTCCTTGTGATATCATAGCCTCAATTAGGGATTTATTATACATTGAGAGATTAATGACTGCAAGCTTGGCTAAGGTTGGATGGCGTGTGCCTCTCCTACAATGATTTTTGGAAAGATTTCATTCAAAAGATAAGTGCCCTAGAACTTAATTGAATTATGTATATGATTTGTTTGTGAAATCATTTTGTTTGTGCATATGAATGGCCATGGAATGTTATGCTTGGAATTCATAATATGTATCTATTTGAATCTCTACCATAAATGTTTTCCTCATGCAAAATTTTGCATTTTCCCCTCATATTAAAACCATATAGATTTAAGGGTCAATTGTTAATTGTCAATGCACCCGTTGGATATATTTAGCCATAAGGATCATCATTCATCCTTTTTAAACCATGTTTAACTTTTATTTATTTCCATTCTTAATAGCATTCATATGTATTGTCCTATCCAAATTGTTTTTCTTTAATTGTAAACACAAATAAATACAATTTCTAATCATGTTCACGTAAAGAAAGATATAAACCTAGTAAATAATGAAGTGGAAATAATGGGTTGATAATTACAAAGCAAATGATACTAAATATACAAAGTAGAATACATTAAATTCAAAACAAAAAGAAAGTTTAGACATGCTTAATCATATTTCTTTTTGGCTTTTGTTAAGAAAAATCAACTTATATAAAACAATAATATTTCATTTCCCCTTTTCTATTGGTATGATGCCTCTTTCTACATTTTTTTATGGAGATAATTATACAATCAAAATAGTAATATACCTTATTTTAATGGAGATAATTATACTATCAAAATAACAAGAGTTGCATGAAACTTAGTACCTATCTTGAAAAATATAAAAAATAATAATATTATAAATAAAATAAAATAATATTAAAATTGAATTAATTGAAACATAAAAAATGTAGCAAATAATAATCTAAATTTTGTAACTCGAGAGGCTTTTGAACATGATACAACCAAAGAATACCAAACAGTGTGTGTTTCAAGAAAGAGTTCTAAGTGCTCCACAAATAATCATTATAAAAATCATTGGAATGATTGCCATAAAGTTATTTTATACTTCATATTTTTCACTGATATCTTACCAAAAACATTTTCAGAATTTATTTCAATGCTTACAAGGGAAAGATTGTTGCAATATAGAACATCCATGAGTAAACATGAGAAATTTTAGCATTTCTAACTATGTGAATAAATCAAGAGTTTCTTACTTGTTGATCAAGTTCTCTAATAGGTGAAAGAACAAGACAATGTGGAAAAAAAGAAAAAAAAAGTGAAAAACGTTAATGTAAAGTAGCCAAAGGGGAAAAGACCCATTTGATCCTTGTAGAAAGATACAATATTGTCTTTAAGAATTTAATCCAAAAATATTTCAACAAGTAGATAGTGCATCTACAACAATGACTTGATAACCCCTGATCGATAGAAACAAAATTTGCTTGTACAAAACATCAACAATCCTTATTTTTCTTAACCATTAGTTAATTTTTGAAATGTCTCAAACTTGTTCAAAATATCCCCACACATTTTACATCAAGTTTTTCACTTTCTCTATATAAGAAATACTGGAGAGAAACACTAATGCTTGATGTATTTATGATGGACTTGATAGATGTTTGATTCAAGTCTTAACAATTGTTGTGAAAACCTTTAAAATTTTAGAAATGCATTTCAAGCATAAACCAGAGTAGCATCTCATGCCTTTAGACACATATGCCTAGAGTTTTGTTGAGTTTCATCCTATAGAGAAAGATGAGGCCTTATAATGAGCAATTCCCATCATATACATCCTTTCCTTCATAGAATTGGCTCTCTCTAGGATTGTTTTAGGAATGATGTGACATGATTTGAGATCTATTGCAAGAATTCTATAGCATGAGTGGAGATAAGGAACACAAACATTATAATGGATGCGTGTTTGAATAATTATAGGTCAACTAGAATTGAAGAAGTGCATAATTAAGTTACATAAACATTGGCCCTACCTAATTTATAAACAATAATCATTATTTTAAGTGTTTTAAGGGTTGGCCTTGATATAGTGCTGTAAAAACATGTCATGTCCCTCCCTTGAAGAAACCTTGAAATTGTTGACCTTGTCAAGTGTCTAGGGGTTAAACATTGAATTAATTAATGATTCCTAGGAATTTTGATTCTTTAAAACTACGGAGGTGTGTAATTTCTAAATTCATGTTATTTGTAATTACTTAATTATTATGAAAAATAATTAATGGTGGAAATGAGATGTCAAGGAAGGAGGGTGCATTAGGAAAATTGCCTAGGATGGGAAAATGGAAACAATGCAAAAGAAAGAAAGAAAAAAACATGTCATAGAAAATATAGAAACTATCCAAATTAGTTTCCAATTTGGTGTAAGGATGAAAAGCAAGGAAAGATTACCTTATGCACAAACTTCCTAATTACTCAAGGAGGGCACAGTTTCTATTTTGGATTGAAGGATACAAACATGGAAACATTTACTAAGCTTCATACTTTCTATTTTTCTCAAGGAGGTCGAATTTCCACTTTGGGTTAAGTTATACAAAAAAGGAAACATCATTTGCAAACCAAAATTGCTAATCCCATCAAGGAAGTCCACTCATGGCTTAGGAACATGATTGGCAAGTTGGTTACTTGTTCAACAGGTGAAGGAATTTCTCAACAAGTCACCCAAGGTCTACTTAAGTGGATTTCCAACTCCATTATTCAGTTTAATTAATGTATGTTTTTTAATTGATTGAAGCTTAAGCTTCATTTCTGAGTGGTGATCCTCAGTCTCTTGGGTGATGTGGCCCAAGTCCCTTGTTCCCCTTCTCCCCTATTCTTCCCTTCTCATTTCAGGTTGTATTGGAGCTATGGAGCATCTCTCATCCATTAATGGAGTGTTATTGTAGGTTCTTAGACCATTTCCTTTTTAGTGCAGCACATTAGAGTGATTGGGACACTCCTCCATTCGAATCTTAGAGCTATCTTCAAGATTTCCTCCTTTTATGATAGATTGATGATATTAAGTGATGAAGACATATTTATGGATATATTCCATTAATTGAGATTATTATCAGTCCCTAGTATCATTCTCCTAACAGTGCCAAAGTTTCTGTAATGTTCTAATAGTTTTCCATTACAATGTCTACCTCAAATTCTAGTTTTCTAGCCTTGTCATGAAGACTAAATTAATAAGTAAAGATATGAAACTCTTGTGAGATTGGATTCAGTCATTAATGCTATGAAATAAAGTATTCTTACCTTTTTTCAAGTATTACAGAGGTTTTAATAGATCTGATTTACTTTGGAGAAGCATTTCCACAACCTAGCTAGAAATGCATTGAAAAATGACTAGTTTTAGATTTTGAATGAGTTGAAGGACTTAATCCTTTTGAATTTTATTTATTTAAATTTTGGGAATTAATTAAATTCATATTGAACACCTTTCATGTTTAACCTTCTCCATGTGTTTCAAAGTATCATAACTCGATCCTAGAGTGCAGTCCAAGGGACTAGTTTTCCGATCCAATGTCCTAAACTTCCCAAATATTCTATTTACCTGCATAAAATTGTGTATAATATAATATAACTTTATATCAGATCCATATTCAGTTTCCCCAAGCCCCTGGTTGAGAAATACTGAACTACTTTTCCTAGTTTCACGGTTTAGATTCCCAGAAGAGTGGAAATAGGTTTCCGCATAGCGGATTCTGAAACCAAAATGGAACCATATCTAAATGTGTTAGGGAAGAGGAAATTATCTTTCTGAAATATATTTTTTTGCTTCACACTGCCCTCTCCCTTTGTCTATAATTTATCCCAGTGAAATACCTTAATTTCCTAGACAACAATTTACTGAATCTTTGCAAGAGTATTAGTCGAAATTTACTTTAAAATTTGTAGCTAGTTAAAATTCTGATATGTACATCAAATCAGGGATATTACAGTAGTATCATAGCACTTTCCTTCACCCTTGTGGAAAGTGAGCTCTCAGTGAATAAATTTTTCATATCAACAATTCAAGTTGCAATCATGAGGATTGTACCAGTAGTTGAAGATGGTGACTTTGGTCAATTTGTTGAAGAAGAAGAGGTGATATATGTTAATGATGGATTTCAAATATCAAGAGACCAATATGGTTAATTTTTTGAAAATGAGGAGTATGAATGTAGAATGGTTGAACCACCAATGGCCAATCCTAAGAAGGATTTATCAAAGATCATAGATGGAATTGAAAACATGCCTCACCACTACGAAGAGTATATTGACTTGGGGAAAGAGATTTGTAAATCCATTCCTTTCAAAGAGTATTTTTATTGCAGATATGGATTTGAGCCTAAGAATTTACATGATTACTCTTTCAATAGCAGAAAATCATCCATAGAGGAACCAAGTTGTTACATCTCTCTAAGCAATGAGGAGGAAGAAGAAAGCAAAAGTGAAGAGTCATAAAATCCATCAGCATGTTCAAGCATTATGAGATTCTTTGGTTTTTCTTCAAGAATAGTATCTATAAGTAATGATCATAGTACCTTTCAGGAAGGATAAATCTCAATTTTCTTGAAAGAAGATTCTCCATAAGATCTTGCTTGTTTCCCATTATTCCAAGAAGAGAATGAGCATGAATCCACTTCCAGTTTCCTTGTGAGTGATATTCAGACCATTGCTAAGGATGTGAGTTCATATGGTGGTGGAAAGAAATATTTTGGATCATATCCAAAATAGGAATACAAATCAGAGTTACAGTCACCTCAGGATCCACATAAGGAAGAAGAAGACAAGGCCACACTGCTTGAGTGTGAACCATAAAATTTGGATGAGGAGAAAGACACTAAAGTATCTGTACAGAAAGATGGGAAGATGAAGAAAATGGATGATAAAAGTTATGATTTTTGCAGAAGACATGTACACCCACAACCATCTGATCCATGGGGGGAGTAAAATGCTTCACTTGCATCCAAGGACTGTAAGATGAAGGACAATTGTGAAAGAGATGAGTTTACTCCTAGTCTCTCTATTGGTGAACACAAAATCGGTGCAAAGAAAGGTGATGTTGTCAATGGTGATAAGGGATATCTTGGATCAGATACAAAAGAAGAAAAAATATCATATCTGAAGTCATCATCTGAACTCTCTAAGGAAGTGGAATACAATCCCCCACCAGCTGAATGTGAAGTAGGAAATTTGAAGGAGAAAAGTTTTATGCAAAGGGATGGATACAGATCAGAAATTTGGACTCTCTTTTAGCATGATGAAGCTGAAATGCCAAGGCATGTGATGATTTCTAATTTTTGTACACATCACATGTCATTCCAGCCTTCAGACATACCTTCCACTTCACATCATGGAAGTGAGTGTGCAGAAAATTCAAAGGTTGGCTTGTATGTTGAGGATGAGTTTTATGTGGTGGATTCATGCCACAAGAAAATGGTCATATATGTCAGCTATTAGAAGAAGAAAACTTGGTGGAGCATATTATTGGCGAGCCACATTATTTGAGTGGATCATTAAAGGAGGAAAGAAAGAATCTTATGGCAGCCATGAAAAACTTTGTTGACATCAATGCCTTGGTGGAAAGATGTTGTTGGAAATCTTCTGGTGGAGAGATGGAAGGAGAATCCTTTTTGGATGAGTGCATAGCACTCAAAGAAGGCATATCCAAAATGAAGGAGAGATATATGAAGTTAATATATGATAGAGAACATCTCCTCATGGTGGCTGAAATATACCATTGTGCATTTAAGAGGGAAACACAAGAGTCTGAAAGACTCCATAGTAAATGGGAGGTTGCATATGATTCCTTGAAAAGAACCCAAGAAGCTCTTCAAGAGTCAAGGTTGTAGATTGATCAACTTCAAAGGGATTTGAATGTACCACACTCCCCATATTGCATGGAAAATAATCATGTGCACATGGTAGTAAATACTTTGTATGTGTTGAAGGAACCTCATGTGGAGGAAAACCATGAGGAAGGAGCAGATTTGCAGGTGCTTGTGAAAATCTACGAGGAACAAAATATGGGCCAAGCACTCATTGAGATTGAGAGGAAGGATGAATGTTCTTCTCCTTCAGAAATATGGCTGATCACATTCAATATGGATCAGAAAAAAAAAAATCCTTGTTCATCCATTGATTGGGTAGATAGAGGCACCCTGGGAATGAACACCTCGGGAGGTAAAGAATTTTATTTCTGCAATAAATTTTTTGTTGTGACTGAAATTGCATTGACATGTTAAGAACAACAAAGACTTATTTTGCAGCTATTAGATACCTCCCATACACATGCACATGAGGTGCATTCTGATTTGCATGTTCTTGAGGATTTTGAGGTCAAGCAATATGAAGACCAAGAACTTGCATGGTTCCTAAGAGATTATGAGTTGCCTCTAGGAAAATATTGTACAATTTTGGAGGAGGAACATGATCACACTATCACTCAGAAAAATAATGGAGGAAGTTGTGGATCCATTATCTTGATGGATGAGCATTGTAGGGATTTGGCTCACAATTCTTCACCCCACACTTCTATTTCAGCCATACCATGTGGGGATGAAAATTGGCTGAAAGGATTTTTTCCGTTGATGCCACAAGAGAAGAATGATACTTCCACTCTTATAGTTGAGGGATTGATGGTAAATCCATGTGGTTTGAAAATTTCATTAGTAGTATCTTAATTATTCCCATCTGAATCATTCAGCATGAAATTTTGTCTGTTCATTGATTTGGTGGCTAGACACATGATTGAGATGTGTGCATTGGAGGGTAAACATCTTGCTTCCATCAATGGAGAGACATTGGACACATCAGAGAAATTGTATGAGCAGTGGAATGAGCATGTATGGCTGCTATATGATGCTTTTAGTATACATGGAGGGGCATCAGATAACTGCCTGTGTATTCATAACAATAGTGACATGAGTTCCAGTGCTACCTTGCACATTGATTTTCATACTTTAGAGAGGCTAAAGATGATTTGGTCCCACATTAAGAAGTTCCATGATTGGTGGGAGAATCTCAAAGATATCCAGTTTGGTATGGGAAGTGATCAATTGTTAGTGTGGTGGTATGATTTTCACATCCTCATTTTCATCTTCTACGATGATAGAATTTTGTTGTTGTTACTGATGTTTGGAACGGGGAAAATAATACCATGGGACCCTGGCATTCTTTGGAATGAAATATTTCCAGAAGGGGAAGAAGAATTTGGATCCTTGCATAGGAGGAAGTGGGATCCAAGAATTATACTAAGTTACCTTAACTGGTTTCATAATTTTGTTAAAATAAGTGGTCATTTCAGAAATGACTATAATCAGAGTGGTGCAATAGAAGCATGGAGGACAAATTTTGCAGCACTTTGGAGTGCTTCTGCTTGAGAACCAGTAGACATGGGATGGGAGGATTGTCATGTCCCTCCCTTGAAGGGACCCTTAAAGTGACCTTGTCAAGTTTCTAGGGGTTAAACATTGAATTAATTAATGATTCCCAGGAATTTTGATTCTTTAAAACTACGGAGACATGTAACTTATAAATTCATGTTATTTGTAATTAGTTAATTATTATGAAAAATAATTAATGGTGGAAATGAGTTTTCAAGGAAGGAGGGTGCATTAAGAAACTTGCTAGGATGGGAAAATGGAAACAATGCAAAAGAAGGAAAAAGAAACATGTCATCAAAAAGTTAGAAACTATCCAAATTAGTTTCCAATTTTGTGCAAGGATGAAAATCAAGGAAAGATTACCTTATGCAAAAACTTGCTAATTACTCAAGGAGGTCGTAGTTTCTATTTTGAAATGAAGGATACAAACATGGAAACATTTACTAAGCTTCATACTTGTTATTTTTCTCAAGGAGGTCGAATTTCCACTTTGGGTTAAGTTATACAAAAAATGAAACATCATTTGCAAACCAAAATTGCTAATCCCATCAAGAGGTCCACTCATCGCTTAGGAACACGATTGGCAACTGGGTTACTTGTTCAACAGGTGAAGGACTTGGTCAACAAGTCACCCCAGGTCTACTTAATGGAATTTCCAACTCAATTATTCAGTTTGGTTAATGTATGTTTTGTAATTGATTGAAGCTTAAGCTTCATTTCTGAGTGGTGATCCTCAGTCTCTTGGGTGATGTGGCCCAAGTCCCTTGTTCCGCTTCTCCCCTCTTCTTCCCTTCTCAATGTAGGTTGTATTGGAGCTATGGAGTAGCCCTCATCCATTAATGAAGTGTTATTGCAGGTTCTTAGACCATTTCCATTTTAGTGCAACACATTAGAGCCATTGGGACACTAGTCCATTTGAATCTCAGAGCTATCTTCAAGATTTCCTCCTTTTATGAGAGATTGATGATCTGAAGTGATGAAGAGCGATTGATGGATATATACCATTAATTGAGGTTATTAATAGTCCCTAGTATCAGTCTCCTAATAGTGCCAAAGTTTCTATAATGTTCTAACAGTTTTCCATTACAATGCCTACCTCAAATTCTAGTTTTCTAGCCTTGTAATGAAGACTAAATTAATAAGTAAAGATATGAAACTCCCGTGAGATTGGATTCAGTCATTAATGATCTGAAATAAATTATTCTTACATTTCTTAATGTATTACATAGTTTTTAATAGATCTGATTTACTTTGGAGAAGCATTTCCACACCCTAGCTAGAAATGCATTGAAAAATGACTAGTTTTAGATTTTGAATGAGTTAAAGGACTTAAAACTTTAGAAATTTGATTTATTTCATTTTTAAAATTCATTAAATTCATATTAAAACCTTCCATGTCTGAAAATGAGTTTTATTAACCTTCTCCATGTTTTTTGAAGTCTCGGGACTCGAGCCTAGAGTGCAGTCCAAGGGACTAGTTTTCCGATCCAATGTCCTAAACTTCCCAAATATGCTATTTACCTGCATAAAACTTGGTATACTATAATATAACATTATATCAGAGCCATATTTAGTTTCCCCAATCCCCTGGTTGAAAAATACTGAACTACTCTTCCTAGTTTCACGGTTTGGCTACCCAGAAGCGTGGAAGTAGGTTTCCGCATAACGAATTATGAAACCTAAATCACACCAGATATAAAGGTGTTAGGAAAGAGGAAATTCTATTTCTGAAATATTTTTTTTTTCTTCCCACTGCCCTCTCCCTTTGTCTACAATTTATCCCAGTGAAATACCTTAATTTCCCAGACAATGGTTTGGTGAATGCTTGCAAGAGTATTAGCAGAAATTTAATTTAAAATTTGTAGACAATTAATATTCTGATCTGTACACCAGATGAGGGATATTTAAAAACAAGTATAAATTGGAAATCAAATGGTGAAAATGCTCATTATTGTTGCTCCCATGTGTATTTTAAGAGTGTAGTAGGGTCATATTTCGTCTTAAGTGTTCCACCCTTGATTTAAGGGATTGTTGAGTGGAAGCTGAAGAATACCTTGACATAGTAAAATAAGCATAGGTTAGGAAGTGTTTGGCTTAGGATAAATTTAAGGATGCAACTTGTTAACATTTTCAAAGTGGATTTTAAGGGTGAAATTATCTCTCAAGAAGATCATTAGTTTCTAGTAGACCTTTTCCCAATTAGAAATCATCGAACACATATCTATATCAGATCCTCTTTATGAAGAGGACCATCCAACCTTTAAGGAGAAATAATTTGTATTCCCTTACTTCATGGATATACTAGCTAACACATTGTTAGTTGGCTTCTTTAGGACCTTCGAGGATGAATTATGTGATCCCTTGGCAATGACACTTTAGTAAATTCCAATATTTGGGGCATTTCTTTGGTCTCCCATGGATACTGACTCCCTTTAATGAATGGGAGAATTTCACCTATTGAGCTTCTTTTGCCCCACATGCTCATGCTTTTTTGATGGGACGTTTCCATTAGAGGAGGCCACATGTTCTACCTTGAAGCATATTTGGGACTTCAAACCCTAGATGCTGGGTCCTAGATGGAGGCCACATGTTCTATCGAGAGATGGAGGATTGAAGTGATGGAGGCCCAGGTGGAGGACTCAGTTTCTGCAGTTCGCAAAAGTGCCTACAGAGTTTGTCACTATTGTATCTCTGATTTATTAATAGAAATATCTTTTCCTATACAATTCATGTGCATTTTGAATATGAATATTGAATCCATGGATTTATTTAATTGCATATATATGGTTTCTTATATATGCTAGGATAGCTCTGAAACATTTATATATCATGCTTGCTTTGTTTGCTATTGTTGAGAGCAAATTATAATTGTAATTGCACTGGAAAAGCTCAACGGGGATCTACTTCAACAATCTAGAATAAGGTACGATTTGATATCCCTTAGTGTTAGATTTTATTATTGTTCTTTCATATTGGGAAATATTGATTTCTAGTGTCATACTGTCTGTTGTGGTACCCCCAAGCCATAGGAAGTTTCTCTCCATAATAGAATTGGCGACTCCGCTGGGGAGGTTTCTAGTTGTTTTTCTTTGGGGATTGGTTATTCAATGTGCTTGAATTGCTCTTTATTTCTCTGTTTCTGTGTCGAGTGTGGAGGTATGTTTTTTAGTAGTGTCATGTAGGAGTAATTTGGTCTTGGCTTATCTATTTGCCCTATTTTTCTTCATTTTTCTTCCTGTACGCAAATATTTGGATTACAGTCGCGTATACATGTTGTTTTTTCTTGAATTGTCATGTATGTACGCAAGTTTACTGCATACTATCACATATGATTTGATTTTTAGCTTTATATGGAGGGTTGAGTGTTGCTGGGTGAGTTTTTATGATTGTTGAGTCTTCTTGGGTGTTGTTGGTGTCTATATACAACCTTTGTTTCCGACTAGAGACCGCTTTTGATTTATTTTTAATTATGTTTTGTTCTTGTCGTTCATTTCTTCTTTTTGTTTTGGGATTAGTGCATTAGGTCACGTTTCTCTTGGAGCCTTGTTTGTTGCTGTCTGTGAGTGGTTGCAGGTTCTGAGAATTGTAGAGTTTGTTAGTGCTTTTTATATCTCATTCATTTTAAAAAAATACAAAAATATTTTTGTTTTTTCATACTTATGAATTCTTGCATTTGCATGGCATGGTACTAGAATTAGGATTTTCTTATTGAATTATAGTCAGGTGTTCATTTAGGAATGATTGCACTCTCTGTTGAAGGAAGAAACTTGCATCTCATGTAGTGACATACCCCATTTTTCATTGGACAAAAGATTTGCACTTGGCATGGTTTGTTAGGTGTGCACATTTATTTCACTGTTGAGTCACAATTTCATTAGTTGCATAGCCATTTCCTTTTGAGTAACTACAACCATTAAAATCAATACCTAATTAAAATGAACTACACATTTTTCTTTTATAGGGTTCACTAACAATATTAGGATTTAGAGTCTTGGAACTGAGTTCATTTTGAGTCAATTCTCCAAGACTACTAAACACAAACAATTAGGTGTCTATCTAGGAGAGAGTGAGAAATCCTTGGTATAATTAGTGTTGATCAGGAAGCTCCTCTTACATAGGATTCAAGCATGAGGCAGTGCACGCGATTGTGATTGGGATGACCCATGGTCACTTTCTATGAGCTCCATAGATATTTCTAGGATCGTATTAGTATCCGGGGGCCTTTGAGGGATTGATTGGTTCACCCTTGGGGTACCAGTTGTGCTTTTAGGATTCGGGCTTGACTACATGTTGGCTGACAAATACTGACCTATGGCCAATGACCGAAAAATAGCCCACACACTCGACTTACTACAATCTTGTGTGTGTTTGGTGTAACTGTTTCTCACAGGATAAAGGCCCTGCTACTTGTAAAATGTGCTCTCAAGGTAGAGAGTCTCTTGAGATGTAGATGGTAAGTTTTACTTAATCAAACCTTCAACCAAATCAAAAGATCTAATCTAAATGATTAACTAATGCTAGCAAATGCCATAAGCTAAGAACAGAAAAATAATAGTAGCTCCTAATCCTACTCTATAATGACCTAATATGCAATTTAACTATCCCAAACTGGGAGCTTGAATTAATACTATGATAACAAGTTTTATTAAAAAATTGATCTATGATACTGCAATGTTAGGAAAGACTACTATCAGTACAAACAGATCTAAATCAACTTACAATAAAATAACATCTTATCATAAATTAATTTGAACGTGAAATAAAACTCGTAATCAAAATAAATTTAACATAGTATTGAAGCATGACAAATACACTCAGGTACTAACGCCGAAATGAAGAAAGTCAACCCACACAGTCAGTACTTCATATAAAACAATCTCATTATCAACTGAAGAAAATAATCATGAAGAAGCTCATTTACTTTCCCACATAACAACTAATCATTCATACTTCAACACTATGTACTTTGTTCAGAATCCATTAACAAAAGTGCTTTCACATATAATATAACGATACATACATATGAAAAGGAAATTCAACACAGGAAAAACAACATTAAGACAGGATGATATAACTGACAGACTTAGCTAATGTCTTCAGAATCTCTGTAAAATCTAGTAATCCTCATAAATAGTTCTAAAAGAACACAAACATGCAGAATGATATTAAGTGCTATAATGTATTTGTTCTTCGCAAGTTCCAGGATTCCACGGGGGCGTCACCTAGGGACCAATATGATATCACGTCCGTTCATATTGGGGGGGTTAAAATTAAAAAATTAAAAATTAATATATTGGGGGTATATTAGGGGTAAAAAGGGTTTTTTTTTACTATTTAAATATCCAATATGCTGGGGTATGTTTTATTCAACATTCTTGCCCGAGCCATTCACTAGTCCTCCAAGCTTGTTAGGTGCCTGCGAGCTGCTTCTGCTTGTGGTCTGAGTGCACTTGCACCAAGCCGAGGTGCCTGTGAGTTGGGTCTGCTTGTGGTCTGAGTGAACCTGCATGTGCTGCGTAGATTTTTCAAGTGGTTTTCTCCATTGTTTTGCTGGGTTTTCTGGATAACAAAGGCGTGTTGGTCCTTGGGTTTTCTCCATCATTTTTTGGGTTTTCTTGATAACAAGGGTGTGTTTCTCCTTGGGTTTTTTGTGGGTTTTCTCCACATTTTCTCCATCGTGTGGCTGGATAACAGGGCGTTTTTTCAAATCGGAGCAGTGGTAGCAGTGTTTTCTGGAAAACGAGGGCGTGTTGCTCCTTGGGTTTTCTATGGGTTTTCTCCACGTTTTCTCCATTGTGTGTCTGGATAACAGGGTGTTTTTTCAAATCGGAGCAGTGGTAGCAGTGTTTTCTGGAAAACGAGGGCGTGTTGCTCCATGGGTTTTCTGTGGGTTTTCTCCACGTTTTCTCCATCCTGTTTTCTGGCTAGATAACAGGGTGTTTCTTCAGATCAGAGCAGTGGTAGCAGTGTTTTTTGGAAAACGAGGGTGTTTATTCACCATTTTCTAGTCCTGGGTTTGTGGTGGGTTTCTCTTGTGCTGGAGGAGGCACTTTGGAGAGCCATTGCATAGCGTTCTTGGAGGTAAGCTGTAGTGTGTTTAATTTTTGATGAAAAATTCCTATGGTCAGGGGCCGTTTAGTGGACTTGATCTTTCAATTCATACTTCACTTTCCCTCCCTGACCTGGTTTATAGGGGCACTCTTTAGTACATATTGAGCTTGGATCAAACAGAAACATAATAGCAGTTGCTTTGGAAAATCTAAAAGTAAGTCCATGTGTACATGCATTTTCTCAATCGATGGTCTGAAATGTGGATTGCTTTTAGGATTTTTGCATAAAATCCAATTTTATGTTTGTCTGAATTACATGTTTTTTAAAGGCATCAAGTCTGGCTGCAATGTAAATTGATTTTGCTTTAGCTTATATGTGTTATCCAACTTTGTGTACCATAGTTCGGTTACCTGAGGAGCCGTCGGTTGACAAACTTGTTCAAAGTATGATTCCAGTGTATCAGTTGATCTGTCTACTTGTCTAGCCAATATTGACTAGTCACTTTTTTATTTGAATAATTTTGGCCATGGCCCCGCGGGGTTTGTAATAAAATGTGCTAGTAGGATATTTTTGAGTGGTTCGGTCTCCTGGGACGTAGAATCTCAAATAGGGTATTCCAGGGAGTTTTTTGCCCCTGACAATTATGCTTTGCCTTTAGCTGAGTATAATTGACAAGGTTTTCTCCTGCTTCCTCCAAAGCTAGAATGCCCGATGTTGAATTCTGGGCCTTGGGGGGTTATTAGAGTCCAAATTAGTGTTATAATCCTACTAGACATTATTTAGATAGATAATGGTCATGTCCTAAGTCATCTGGACACATAAAAAAATTTCGAAAAAATCTTTTTCGAATAGTGAAAAATTAATTTTTTTAATTTTTTTTAATTTTTAATTACTTTTCCTAAGTTTTTTGGGTTAATTTTTCCATAAATTAAATGGAAAAAACCCGTTCGTGATCCGGACTCAGAATTCAGTGACTGAAGGCTCTAACCTTAAGCCAAAAATCATTCTTGATTAGCTAGCCAGTCAGAGCCAACTTTCAGATCAACAATCAGACACATAATGCCTTTTTACTCAAAAAAGTCAGTTTTGAGTAAAAAATGTTTTTTAGTAAAAAAATGATTTTTATTAAAAAAAATGATTATTTTGGAGAAAAATAGAACTCTCCAAATTAATCCAAATTTAGTAAAATAAAAGGCTAAATGACATCTCATGGAACACTTATGATGACTGGAGTTATCATAACTCAGCTTCAGTGATCATTAAGAGAGCAATTAATTTATTATCAGTTATCAGACATGTCATCTCCAGCTAAAGATGAGATGGAGAGCTCTCATTGGTCCGGTGATTTGATCGAGGTGAATACTGAAGCTTAGACCATCAGTGGGTTTCCCAAACCTAGCTTAGGCTCTTGCTAGACCTAAAGGATGAGCTTACCTACATCTAGAATCACACATGTGGCCTCATCCTTGGCTTGTTTTCAGTGCACAGGTTTGGAGTGGGGGCGCCTTGCCTGGGTGGAGGCATCCCCTCACTCCCGGTTCTCTGGTTTAGGTCTGGGCTCTTTGTTAGGTGGCTAAGCTGGTTAGGGTTGGTTTTTTTGTTTTAGGGTTTTAGCACTCTCTCATTTGTTAAATAGAGGCTCTTTCATCTCTATTAGGATGGACTTTTGTAGCAGAGTTACTCTAAGAAAATTGTATCAAGCATTTGCTTTAATTTGTTATTAAAGATTAGACTTTGGAGGTCCATGAGCTCTTGGATGTGGTAGTTTTTTGCAATTGGTTGAGGTGATATTGTCTCTAACCCCTATTTTTTTTAATGCTTATGTGAGATTAAATTGTTTATTTGTTAGCTCAAGAGGGCCATTGTTGGCACAGTAGAACAATCATTTGTAGTTCAACTTGATTGTTTATGCAAAGTAGATTAGTATTTTTATGGACATGAGTAATCAGTATATACATAATGTTGATCATTATTCAATTTTCTTAGCATACTAGCATGTATTTTGATCTCACGTTTTGTGTTGAGTTGTAGTGTGTTTTCAGGCTTCACAGGTTGAAGAAGGGTGTGAGCTCAGCTGCTTCTATCCCAGGCTTCAAGCAACCTTTTTAATCTAACACTTTCATTGCAGGACCTACAAAGATATTCTTCTTCAAAATACAAAAAGAAAGCTTGGAGTCTAGCTCTCTCTCTTGGGTTCCATCCATAATTTCAAATACTTTCTTGGTTACTGAACTTCCCTCTTCTAGTTCTCTCTTTGCTCCTTGATCCCCTTGTTTTTCTTGCTTGCTAGACTTTTCCTCCTTGCTTTGTTTTTCCCTTTCTTATAGTTTCTTCATCGCTGCCCCGTTTTACTCTTTTTACCACTCATTTTCTTCTTTTTGGACAGCCCTAGTGTGCCCTAGTTTATGCCTCTTTTTTGCCTCTTTTTGCCCTAGTTTTTGGCCCTTCTTCCCTTTTCTTGTCTTTGTCTTTCTCTTTGTTTTCCTTCCTTCTTCCTATTCTTTTCTTCTTATTTTCAGCCTTCTTTGCCTTACACTTTTGCTCTCATTCAAACTTCTTCTTTACCCTTTTTGCAAAGTTTGAGAAAAGTTTCAAGTAAAAGTAAATCACTCTCCTTTTTTACGCAAATTTTAACGATAGTAGAGTTGTATTCTTTTATTTGAAAAGCCTTTTCAGGGATTAAATTCCTAAAGGAAAATTGTAATAATTTCAATAAAGTACTTTTGTTTGAGTGGGGTTTTTAAGTCCCCACTCTCATCCTCCTCCATTTGAGGAGGCTTGTGTTGTGTTTACTTGTGTATGCTTAGGTTAGATTTGCTTGTCTTCATCATTATTTGCATATTATGATTAGAATATTAATTTTTAATCCATCACTTCTAATTCATTAATTAATTTGATTACTATTTTAAATTGTTTATCTTTCTAGTTAAATCGACTGCTTAAATCTCTTGAATCACACCATAAGGTGGATCAAGAGTGCTCTCTGTCGGAGAGTTTAATAAGTCATATTTTCTTTTTATTCACATTGTTTAATCAATTAAATCTTAAGTAAGACTCTTGAACTTGCAAAAACACAAGTCAAGAGAACTCTCTATCGGAGAGCATCCTAGGTTTGCATAATCCCTGCATTAGTCTCATCTAGATTAGCTAAGTCTCTTGAACCACTGTCATAAGGCAGGGTCAAGAGCACTCTTTGTCAGAGAGTCTTAATTAATCAACTTAATAAAACCTTCAACACACACACCCTTTTTAATTAATTAACTCCCTCCCCTCCTTGTCGGAGTATGCTCTGATCGATCCTCGATCGGAATACCCAGAAACGGCACTAGATCTTTAAACCCTACAAGAGTAATTTAATAATACTTAAACACCCATAACCAATGCACCGACATTGTAGGGATTCTTCCAAAGTACTTCCTAGTAGAGGCGTCGGAACCTCCCGCTGTCTTAGATTCTCGGCTAGCTGGTCAATCTTGGTGATACCAGCCTGGGATACTGGGCGGGCCCGACATGTCTTCAACGGAGGGAACTTAGAAGAGTCTCCCTTCTTTGACAAACTTTTGTTGACACTCTAATCAAGACCACTATCAAAAACTTTTAAAATCTACCAAAAGCACTTGCAAAACCTAATACTCACTAGCTTGATTTCTAGACTTTATTTCACGCATTTATTTGACTCCATAAGGCACTGGTCCTTTGTTATATTTGATTAATTTTCTATCTTGATCAACTGTCTATGGGCCATTTCAATTGATTATATTTGAATGCTTAAGTTATAAGTTTGGAATCTTTGCTTATCTGTGTGATCTCTTGTTAGCAACGTGGATTGCTTTGATTAATCATCATCCCCCTAATATTAATCATTTTAAATCACAGTTTCTCCTAAACAACACCCATACGCATCCAAAAACATCTAAAAATTAACTTAAAACATTGAGCCATAGAAAACTCTTTGTTAGGGACTACCCCCCTTGGCTTCGTTAGGAGTTCGCCTAAATGGAGGAGCTAGGAGTAGGTGACAGTACCTAGCTCTGTGCTTTCCCCCAAGGTCACACCTCTCCCACTTTCCCAAGTGAGGAGATAGCTTTTGGAATATTTCTGCTGCTGGTGTGCAATTGGCGGACAACAATATGTAAGTTTAGAATCCAGTTAAAAGGCTTGATACACTTAATTTTTTAATAAGGTTATGGATGAAGGAAAAAGAGACAACATGAAGAGTGATCAAAGAATTTATGCTACACCATTACATATTATATCAAAGCTGGACGTTGTTAATCACAATTTTCCATTAGAGCTGCAGAAATATTTTCATAGCTGTTGGTGGCAATGAATCGAGGAACTGTCTTTCCTAGATGGCAGCCAATGATTTCTTTGGGGTTAGCCATGGAAATCATTTGTGTGCATTCATTTTTTTATCTGAATTTATACAACAAATTGACTGGTTGGTGCATGGTCACATTGGTGTTTACCCAAATTTATACAGTACATTGATTGTCTAGAGCATGGGTGTGTCTGTCCTGCTTAAAGTATCTCTTAATATCAGTGACTTGCATAGCTTTAATATCATATATACGTCAACATAACTAGAGATTTTGTTTATCTCCAAATTTATTGAATAATTAAAAACATAAAAACAATATAGCATGGATGAATGAGGTTGAGTTGGAGAATGCAAACAAATTAACAGGAGCTATTATATATAAGCATGCATTAACATGAGCTATTATATATAAGCATGCATTCCAGGACCTTGGACTATTGAGCTATTATATATGAGAAAAGAGAAGAATATATATTCCTAAGAATATATTTTTTCACATTTCAAGTTGACTCAGTGGAGAAGTTGGATTCATTGATGTAAGCATGCAGTGACCTTGGAGTAGCTACTAAACAAAAAAATATTTATGAAGTAGGCATTATTCCTCTGTTTTCCTGGTACCATCAGGTATTGTGTTGTTTCCACAGGAAATCTGCCACATGAAATGCCAACAGTTCTGAAAATCATACAAGTATAACCATAGGGCTGTTCAAAACCAAACATATCTACTAGGACAAGTTTGCAGTCAGATTTAGTGCTCTTCCTGCCCATATTTACTACTGAAAAACATCCTTGTTTTGCTGCCAATCTACTACCAGTTTACAGGCCTCCAAAAATGTAAGAAGTCATGCTGTAGATGGGTATTTGTAGGCTTTGAGTCTTCCATAAATCCAAGGAATAACACACTTATAGACATGTCTGAAAAGGCATCATCATTTTGCTCTGTCACTGCTATTTTGTCCAAAATTTTTTGGAGCAAAACCTAAAAACATCCTTGTAGCTGCTGCCCTTAATGTCCTCTCTACAATGTGCCACATTTAGTATTTCCTTCCCATACTACTATCTTCAAACCGATAGTCAACTCTATTCTGCTAGTATGAGTGATAAATTAGGGTTCCAGAATACATACTTGAATTACATCCTAAACTCTAGAAAGAGGCTTACAATGCCATCATATCCACATAAGTTAGCCAAATGCTCAGGGACAAGGGTGTTGTCCAAATCATCCCTCAAACATTAGGTATTGTGTTGTTTCCATGTTTTTCAATGTTAAGTTTCCATACCATACCATGTTTTTCTCTCCTTGGAATGTTTAGTTTCAGATAGTCTTGATTTCTTATTTCATCCTCTAGAGTCTAGGTTGATATTGGCCATGTATATTGTTACTTCCTCTTAGGGTTTTTTTTCTATAGCACTTTTGTAAGTGTATTTTCAGCTCCTTCCTATCCATGGGGCAGCTTACTTCCACTATATTCCAGCTGTCAAACCACATCTTACATTGCAGTTCCTTAATGTTTTTTTTTCTACCTTCTTGATGAATCTTATTGGATATCCTTTTGCCTACCATGCCTACCACATTTTGTTTATATAATTATTAATATTAGTTTCTTTATTTCTTTGATTCCTATTGGGTATAAATCCATTTATGTTAGAAGTATCTCATATAGAGTGTTTACCTTTATTCTAAGGAAGGTTGTTGCCAATTGTTTCCATTATCTACATCCTTTAAATTCATTCGATGTGTTTTCAGTTATGCTTGGACCCCATATCTTGTACTCATATAGCAGCATTGGTGTTATGGGTGCTTGGAAGAGGAAGTCTAATGTTTGCCAATCCCTCTCTTTTTTTGCAGGTAATATATCTTGAAGAAAATCCCTAGGCACTTCCCCTAATTTTGAGAATAGTACTGGGAAGAGGAAGTCTAATGTTTGCCAATCCATAATACACACATACACACATATTTCTAGGTAATATATCCTGGGGAAAATCTCTGAGCACTTACACTCATTCTGAGGATGGTACCCAAGGTAAACACTGCATTCTTTAGGGCATAAGGCCATGTCAACAACATGGCTTGGATCTTTTACAACAATATAATCATTATGAGCTCAACATGTCACTTGCGGGAATAGAATCTATGTGGGGAGGATAACACTCCATCCCACAACCACTTGGGCTAGACCCAATTGACCTTGCTAATCCCAATTCTATGTTGTCTTGTATATGTTTTGAAGTAAGAAGTATTGGAATTTCTTTATAGGAAAATTAATGAAAATTTAGAAAATCCACCTCAACCTTGAGGTTTCTTGGATGAATTTGAAATGATAAATTACATCAGCATATACTTCACTTCTTTTTAACCAAATACACTAGGCAACCCAAGAAAGGAAATACTGAGCAAGAGTACCTCAATGGAAAAAAATTCCCACCTTTACGGCACACTTTCTAAGATAACAGATCTAAAGGTAACTTATAACAACATATTTATCACAACAGTAAATCTTCCCCTTTAGCTTATATATTTTTTAACTCACTCAACAAA
>LPNX010837973.1:0-22675 GCA_001517045.1 Pseudotsuga menziesii
ATATATATATATAATTAAAAAGGGCAAGAGAGAGCAGCAAGAGTTTTTCCCCTCTTTGTTTTGTTCCATCCTGGAACCCACACCATCACAGTGGCTTTCATACTCTCAGCCTCTTTCACTTTACCGTGAACGTTGGACCAATCCTTCCTGGTCATGACACTTAGTGTCTCCGGTCCATTCTAGACCTCCAAACCATGGAGTCTCTCCACATGGTTTGTCTCAACTGCTAGGAACCTCACGGTCTCACTAGCACCTTTTTTTATTGCCGCTAATTCCGAGCTTTCTAGGACAGTCACATGTCCACATGCACCCCTAGGATGCTCTCATAGTCCTCGCTTCTAGCGATACCTATATCCAAACATTGAATAAATTCACATGTTTAGTTTATTCTCATCGGTTTTATCTTTCTCTAGAGATAAAACATCATAACCAATCATATACACATGTATATTCATAAGCAAAATAATCCAATACTTATCTGTATTGTGCGTTTCCTCGTTCTTCCACAGGATCCTGCTTCGCTTTGCAAGCCTTGGGATCGCCTATGGACTTATATGTTAGGTCAGCACGCAAGCTACTCCACAACATCAAATAATCAATGTCTAGCTAGTACATTCTCATGTCAACTGGGCTTGGAACTTTACCATGACCATTTCCAGGTCTAGGATCTACTATGGATCCTCAAGCATATCATAGCCCAACATACATTTATACCAACACACACTTATATCAACAATAACCCTTACTCCGCAACCCCTCACAACAACCATTTACCTTTTACCTTTACCTTTAGGGTGCAACACTCAACTACATCATTTAGCCTGTCAACACAAGCAACACAAGTAATACAAGCAAACTCATCAGCGTTATTGTTCTAAAACTGTAATCACATTTCATATCATTCACTATCAAGTATTGAGACACCAGGAGTGCGCCCACTCCCTAGGGTGTAATCAATATTGAAAACCATTTCATGACTCAACATCGGAAAAGTGTGCACTCTCTTCCGGTGTGTGCCATGTAGGCCCTATTCATACTCAAGCAATTGGTCATCATGGAAATAAAATCAAAACATGTTCTGCATATGGAATTTAATAATTAAACATGCATATTCATAGCAAGAGTCACAAGACACTTATCCATTTGTCAACGCAGTATGCCTTTTATTTATATCAGGCACAGTGAAGCCATCAAGGAGTTGGGAATGGCTACATGCTAAACTGGTGAGCTCATTGCAAAGCTAGGAACACCTACACCAGAACTGGCTTGAATTCTGAGACACCCACACACACCCAACACAAGGAATCAGTCCCTTCTTTGCTACACAGTCCCTCAGGCCCTGCATTCCCTTCCAGTGCTATCCCGGGGTTGTGGAGAAGAATGTCAGCCCTCTAGCTCTGTCTGTGTGGTTTCCAATCACCAGGTTTAAGCAAACCAATCCCCCATCGCTGCTTCCTTTTTATGTTTTATATCCACACATGTCTCACCGACATAATCTATACCATCTCACTCATGTTGCTTTTCAAACATGCAGTGCAGATGAGACATTTCCAAAATGTCCAATGGCGTTTCACCCGAAACCCATTTCCAAGGAAAACCTTCCCATGAAGTTTGGATTTTGCAGGACATCACACATGATCTTCCTACAGTGTGTATCCCTGACACATTCATCAAATAGACAAACAGTCAATCATTACCTGATAATACAATCCAAATTGTTTGTTCCATAACCAAGCAATGACATTAGCAATCAAATTCAATAGGAATTTGCAATTCTATCTACTATAGAAATTGACTTGCTCAATTGTGGGTCTCTTGTAAGAAGCACTACTATGCCCATTATAATTTTATGCTTACTATCATAACATGAATACCCACTTACCATACGTCTTCCTGACACAATCTTACACAAGCCAACAATGATTAGTAGTCGTCAGCAATACCTTTAAATTTGAAATTCACAATTCAAATTCAACAAGCTCTTTCACATGGTAGATTCTGGAATTGGTCAGGGTCTTACCTCTCACTGCCATGCTTGAAATAATCTACCTGAAACCTGAGCTTCAATCATCCAACACAATCTTATGCAAGCCAATAGTGACTAGTAGTTTTCAGCAATTCCTTAAATCCGAAATTCACAATTCAAATTTTAACAACCTATTATGCATACCATATGGTAGATTCTGGCATTGGTCAGGGTCTTACCTCTCAATGCCATACTCAAAATAATCTACCTGAAACATGAGTTTCAATCAACCAAACACTTGGTAAGTCTAGATGCATATAACCTTTTCATTGCTACAACCATCACCGAAGCATTTTCAGAATTTATAAAATTCAAATACTTCCAGCTGTTAGTCACATCAATATATGCAATCATTATCATACTAACATTGCAAGGTATAGTCATATCATTCATGCATTTAAAGGAAATGTTTATATACTCCTTACTTCACAAGCGTATCATTCATACCACCTTACTCTCCCATAGAGCATTGCTGGCAGCCAATTGATCATGACTATCATGTATTCATAACAACCTTTGAAATGGCTCCTGAATTGTCATTAATTCATCATTTCAATCATTAGTCATTCAAATTATCACATGCATTCATGCAATGCACCACAACATTGCACCTATACTTACTTTCCTTGGGCTACTAAGCTCAGCCATTATATACAGGCATGATACCTCTTTATATTCAAACATCCACATGGTACTTACCTTTACCACTCCATGGAATTTGTCATAATCAAACTCTTACCTGCATGGGTCGTACTTACACCCTTGACATGACCAATTTGGTTGGTCCTTTGCAGGAGATTGCAGAATTTGCTCACCAACTTTTGTTATGGACTTGTTGCCTTATCCCTTTCTTCATAGGGTTGCTGGTCACATTCATCAGCATCAACAACATATTCATCTGGGTCCATGTCATCGTTGGTATTTCCATTAATGCCAACATCAAATCAATGATTATCATTATTGGGTTATTATAGATGTATAATATTTAGTATCCTATGTATGCAAAGCATATTCTCATGCACTTCATGCATAAAACTTAGGAAATGTAGTTATAATCAGCAAGGCAGGGTTTTAAGGAAAACTTCCCTTTTCAAATCTTTCATCCTGGCATGGAACTCCTTTTCCACACAACAGCTGGTTGACTTCATAGTCCTTGCTACTTCTGGGCATGCAATTGTCCATATTTGTCCATTTGATAGAAATGGCCATCATTAGCACTTTGCTGCTCCATGCTCAGATTCTGGTGACTTTCCCTTGTTCCCCACTGGATAAGCTTTCCAATGCCTATCCACATGCTTCATTCCGACCTCGGATGTGAAAACCACACCACTTCTAAAAATGAAGAATTTCACCAAATCTTTGCATTTTACACACAGCTGCATTTTGGACTGGGTGCCAACTTCAGCCACCTGTAATCCATCGAAAGACAGCTGAAAAATCCTGCTGAAAAACATTCGAAGTCTGCTGGAGAATCCCATTGGAAAAACTCAAATTTTTCCTTTGTTCAATCGGGTCTCATTTCAACTAATCTTCCGCAGAATCGGATCTCAAAACCACTAACTCCTCCGCCATATCGATGATCCGAATCACAATCCCTTCCACTACGTCGGCGGCCAGAACCACTAAATTTTTTCAACGTCTCGGAAGTCCAAACCGCTAATTGAGCCGACGTATCAGCTGCTCAAACTGCTAACCTCTTCCACAGTTTTGGGCCTCATTTCAACTACCTGCCCATCGTTTCGGCTCCCATTTCAACTAAATTGTTCTGACATTTTGGTGGTCGAAACCACTAATTCCCCCGCTGTTTCGGATCCCCAAACCACTAGCTTCTCCGCTGTTCATCGAAAATCAGATCTTCAAACCTGTTGGACGGCTAGTTCTCTAAGCTTCCGACACTCTGGCAGTCTGGTATTCATCTTTCATCCGACTTCATCGGCGGTCCAATCAACTAAATTTTTTCTACGTGTCGGGCCGATCTTCCTTTGGCTTCTGACATATCGGCGGACCGATCCTCTAAGGTTTTCCGACATTTTCTATACTTACAAAAAATTTCAATTTTTTCTTCTTCTTGAAGTCGCCACATCGGATGTTCGATCAACTATCCTCTTCCGACGTTTCGGCGATCTTTGGAAGATCTCTGCCGAAACTGCGGCTCCGACTTGCACTAATTTCCTCCGGACTTCTCTTCTTTTCTTCCGCTGCATCGACAGCTTCATCTTCTAAATTTTTCCGATTCTTGCTGCTGCATCAGCTACCCAAACTTCTAAACTTTTCCAACGGTTTCCATACTTAGAAGAATTTTCAAAACTTCGTCCTTCTTCCTTCTTCCACCGATGGCATCGGAAGTCCAAACCACTAACTGAGCCGACGTATCGGCTGCTCAAACAGCTAAAGTCTTTCGATGATCACAACACTTAGAAAATTTTTGAAATTTTCTGAATTTTCCTACTGTCGGAAACCGGATCCACTGCCGCATCGGCATTTTAGTCTCTACAGCAGCCACAACAGTGGATAGACAACCGCTAAATTCTTCCGCAGTGTCAGCAAACCCAACACCTATTCTCTGTCGACGGACGCTCAAACACTTAGAAAATTTTTCAAAATTTTCCCTCCCTCTTGTCGGCTTATTTCACCCAATGGCATCGGCTCAATTTTCATCAATCTATCGACGAATTAGTTTCATCAACAACCGCAATGGCGGTTCATCATCCTCTATCTCCTTCCGATCAGTGGCCAAATTAACTGTGGCATGACCCGATCGGCATCGGTGGGCTTTTCACATCGAAAGTCTAGTGCTCTATACTTCCGCAACGGCGGGCGTTCGAACCGCTATTTTCTTCTGATAGCCGACGAATTCTCTACTTAGAAGAATTTTTGACAATTCTTTCACGATGTCAGTGGTCCTTTGACATCGGGGAACTAGCGCCTTTGTCTTCCGCAACGGCGGATGCACGAATAACTTTCTTCTTCTAATGGCCGACGATCTTCCATACTTATAAAAATTTTAAACTTTTCTTCATGGCGTCAGCAGTCGAACGACTTTTCTGTCGGGTGCGTAATCGTTTAGACTTCCGCAACGACGGACGCTTGAACAGCTATTTCCTTCCGACGGACTCGAACACTTAGCCAAATTTCCCGCGATTTTTCCTTCAAACTGTTCTCGTCGGCACGCCTTCGCCTAATCTCTTCCACTACGTCGAAAGTTAATTCCGCTAACTCTTCCGCCACAGCGGAAGTCAATTCCACTAAGTGTTCTGACTTTTCAACACTTAGGCAAAAAATTTCAAAAATTCTTTTCCGCTGCTGTGCCTCATCGGATGGCCTTCCGACTACACCTTCCGGCGTTTCGGAGGAGCTCTCCCCTAGCTCTTCCTCCACAGCAGAAGTTCTTCCCGCTATTGTCCCGACTGCCCAACACTTAGACAAATTTTTGGAGGTTTGTCGTCATCCATTCTGATCTCTTCTAGGAAGAAGGGAATTCTGCTTCTGTCACTGCACCTTCATGGCCCATAGAGGCCCACTGTTGCAACCTTTTCTCTGATACCACTCTGTCACATCCCCGACCCTCCGACCGGCGAAGAGGACGCGACCAACACCTCAATCCAAACGAGCAAATAGCCCCACGAACATGTACAAACATCAATGCTGAAATAAGAAACTTAAACATAATGCATAACAGGATGCATAGATGCATAATCCATCATACTAGAATGCATAATTCATCATCATTCATACACTCACAGTTACTCAATGCATAATTCTTCAATCATACAACGGAAACAAACATACATTCCAGCATTTACATGTTCATCATAATTCAATTGACATCAATGGACTATATTGCAGAGATAAAACAGTCAAGATTACTTATCTGTTGGATGGAGAATTCACCCGCAACCAGCTACGTCGCTACAACGTTCCACCCAACCATAAGCCAGTGTGCTCATCAATCTCTCAGCAATGCTGCCACCCCCGAGCTGGGCATGATTCCTCCAAGGATAAGGGTCAATGCAGGATTACACATAGTCGAGGGACACAATCATCCAAACCAACACCACTGGGTTTATCAGGCCATTAACAGATCGGCCAAGCCAGCACAGTCCAAGGACCAACCACTGCATACCCTCAGCAAGACAACCCATTCACAGCTCTGTGATGAAGGCATAACAACAGGGTGACAATCCCAAACCAAAAATTAGACACAACTCAAGCCCACAAGGCAACCAGAGTTGTTCTTGGCCCTTGCGTGGCCAAAACAACTCAACAACAACCCAAAACTAGGGTGCATCAACAACCACAACCTCGCAGTGAAATGATGGCAACAACCATAGTCTACAATGGATAATAAACAGCACTCCCCGCATAGCCATGGGAAACTCCACCCATGACTGTGGAAATCAACAGCCAACCCAACAACCAACCACCCATAATGCACAATTACTCAACGCAGTCACTGGAGAAAACTGCACATACAGGAATGGAGAAGGAGGGAGGACAAACTCTCCACCTATGCGCAAAAGCAAAGACACAGTCCCAAACGGGAGAAGGAAAACACACACCGTCCAAAATGGAATAAGGACGTTGGACTCTCAACAGCACCCAAACATCGTGGGAAGAACAACCATGACCCAATTACGCGGGTGAAACCAATAGCAAGCAGAAATCATGGATTAAAACCATGGCTATGAAACATACCAGCAAAGTTGGGCCCTTGAGGCCATTCTACCTGCTTGCTGCATGCACAACCAAAGAATACCTACGACTAGTGCATGAGGAGCACAGAACAAGAATCTCAGCCTGCACGAGGATGAACAGCATGTCTCTCTGCGTGAGGCGAACCGACAATGGCCTAAGTGCGCGGATGAACAGACCATCCGAGGGAAAATGAACATACCACCACCGTGAAGGTTGGAAACGTGGGAGGGAAGAGTCGTGGAAGAGTGGGGAGTGAATGCTTCCTCTACCCCCATGTGACGTGAAGAGGAAGGATCCGCTGGTGGAGTGGGCACATGGGCAAGGACTGACAGTCCTGCCACAACCACCACCACTCAGCAATAACTTCCCTCATCTAACTCAACAAAGATTAAAGAGGTTGACAAGGGAAGATGGAAAAACACAACAAGGTAGAAACACATGGGTTTTCCCCCATAGACCAAGCTTTGACATCCCCCACCCCTTATCCTTTGGAATCATGCCCTTTTCATTCAATGTTGCACTGTCGTAGCTGGTTGTGGTTTATTTTATTTGATGTGCGTGTTTACATGATGCCACATTATAATGTGCCAAATAGCACGATATACCATCGGCAACTACCCCTATTGCCGAAACATACACAACCAAATCGATGGTGGGGATTTTTCCTTTAGCTCCTTACCACGATTAATTACATTATATACATCATGCAAACGGGGTCAAAACCGGGACGTTACATTTATCCCAAGAATCCAAGCTTCAGCCTCTTTTCCAGTCTTTACCTTACCATCAAAGGTAGGAGGTTTAGCTTTCTTAAATTCATCCCGAGAGTGATCCCTATGGGGTCTTCTTCTTTTCCTTTTACAGGAAAATGAACTTCTATCTCCACTGGATTCTTCAGAATTAGATGGACCACTTGAATTCCTTCTCCTCCTCCTAGTGCTGCTCTTACTGCCTTCTGGTCTTGATGTACCTCGTCCAGAATCTATCTTTCTCTGCAAGTCTGTCAAACTCTGCAACATGGCAGCATTCAACTGATGCTGCTCTTCCTAGGATTTACTCAAGCTTCTCATGGTGGCTGCAACATCTGATGATATATCTTGGAATATTCTTCCATTAGACTCTATGTCATCATTTCCATTAAGGACATTTTCTCCCATGGTATCTCCTGCACGCTCGTAAGAATCCCGAGAATCATACCCATCATGAGTTCTCATGACTGAACCACCTCTTGTTTTACCACACTGTTATTCTTGGAATACTGCTCTTGGAAGTGGTCTATAATTTTGCAAATATGTTAGTAGCAAACTATTAGATGAATATCATCAATATAAATCAAAACTAATTACCTTCCTCTTCTGGAAATTTACAAAACAACAATTTTGCTAAAAAACAAATTTTTTCTCTCTCCCTTGTTCAGCACTATAATCCACTGACAGACTGCTGAAATATGTCTAAACGGTTGGAATTTCTTGAGAAAAAATCCACTTTGAAAAACCCAAAATTTCCTTCTCCTCGTTGGGTCTCTTCCCTACAAATTTTCCCGCGTTTCGACGAGCAAATCGCCTAAAATTCCGATCTACATCGATGATGTGAAGGACTGTTTGTCGGGTCCTTTCTTCACTAACCTTCCGGCATTGCAGCAGCCAAAACCCTTAGTTTTATCCACAGTGTCGGGTTCGTAATTGTCTAACAGTCCGAACTTTATCGACGAGGAAACCAACTAATCCGTTGCATCGGCGGTAGGGTGTGTTGTGCGTCGGGTGGTTGGTCCTCTCGGCTTCCATAACGGCGGCCAACGATCTTTCTACGTCTTCCACAGCTCACGACTTTGTCAACAGTCAGAGTGACATCCTGTTGTGGCATCGGACACTTAGTCCCCTAGACGTCTGCAACATCGGTTCATAAACTTTGATCCTTTTTCGATCGACGGCCCGATCCCCTAATGATTTCCGATCGGCGATCAGAAGCATAACTTAATTGCCATCGGCAGTCGAAACCTGAGTCCGTCGAAAGATTAGTTGACTAGACTTCCGCAACGGCGAGCATACGAACCACTAACTTCTTCCGATGTCATCGATGACCAATACAACTATATTTTGTTGATCGTTGATGAAGTCAACACTTAGAAAAATTTCTGCAATTTCTTCTTCTTCTCGCGGGCCATAACATCTGTCGACGGTCGAAACCACTAAGCACTACATGTCGGCAATTAGAGCATCAACGGTTTGAAATCCTAATCATCAATGCGCTAGTCCACATGGTAGCTACAACGGCGAACCAATAAACAGCTAAATTCTTCCGCGGTGTCGGCAATCCTGACAACTATTTTATGCCGACAGCATCGGCGGTCCGAACAACTAATTTCTTCCGGTGTCCGCCACTAAATCGGTGGTTTTGTCATCTAAATTTCGTCGACGATTCCCATACTTAGAGAAATTTTTCAAAACTTCTCTTTCTTTTTCTTCCAGTGCTTCATCGGCTCAACCATCTCTTATTCTTCACCGATCCATTTAACTATCTGTCGGCGAAAGATTCCTTTATCTTCTGCTAACTCCGTCGACTCCATCTTCCCCTATACATCACCGATCAAGTCAACTGTTTGTCGCTGCCATATCGGTGAATTAAACCACAATTATTCTGCAGTGTCAGCACTCCTGAGCACTAAATGCCACCGTAGTTATGTTATTAGAACTCGAAGCCACTATTCACTAAACACCTCAGCATCGGCGAGTGGAAATCCTAATGCATCGACGAGATAGTTCACTAACCAGCCGCAACGACGGATGCTCAAACAACTAATTTCCACCGATCGATGCTCCAATCATCTATCTTTTGCCGTCGCTGATAGTTTTCCACACTTAAACAAAAATTTCAAAAATTTTCTTCTTCTTCCATGTCGGCGATCCCATCCTCTAGTCATCGATGATCCCAACCACTAACATTTTCCGAGGGCCGATGATCTCGTGCCTCAGAAAATTTTCGGAACTTTCCTCCTCTATCTTTTGTCGCATCGGCCATTGGATCAACTATCTTCTGCGGCATCGACGGTCAAAGGCTCTACCCGTCAGAAACATAGTTTTCTAGCCATCCACAACGGCAGCGCAAGATCATCTAACCTCTTCCAAAGTAGTTGCCAAACCTTTCGTCGCGTCGGCAACTTGATCCTTTAGGCATCGACGATGCGATCAACTAATCATCGTCAATCGCCGATGACTTTATGACTTAAGCAAAATTTCACAAAGTCTTCTGCCGTCGGGTGGGATTCAAACTAACACTTATGCTGTGTCGAAGGAACTTCGCACTAAGTTCTCTGATGTGCTAACGGCCAAGCACTTAGAAAACAAATTTGAATTTTCTTGTCATCACCCTTTTTTCCTAGTTTCTTCTGGGCAGTAAGCAACCTACCTTTGCTAACTAATCTTGTCCTGTCTCTCTAAGGCCCAATTGCTGCAACATAAGTTCTGTCACTGCATCTTCACAGCCCATTCAGGCCCATGCTGCAACCAGAGCTCTAATACCACACTTATTGACCGGAATATTTCACCTCCTGCAAATAGAAAGGTGTTCCGCTGGTCTGAATGGTTCAGATCCAGAACAAATAGATCACAGAGGCTGATAACTCTCCCTAGACGCTGTAGATATCTGGAATACAAGGCTTTGACAGTTCACCTGTGTACCTGCAAAAGAGTTCAACATGAAACGAATCAAAGCAACCAGAATATGATCTACTAATCTATGCTAGTGACTAAGGAATCTAGCAATATATATCTGAAATCAAACATCAACAATATATATGGGACAGAAAATCAACTTTCATTAGAAATATGAAGAAGTTTAAAACCAAGCCTTAGTGTTGACATGCATCTCCATGAAATCAGCTCTTCATCCCCAAAATCTCCAACTCTAGCTCTCTATGCTCTCTCCAAATGATCTTGGGCCAAGAATCAGTCAAACAGCATAACAATGCCTTCAGTGTTCTCCCCTCAACCATGGCTATGAGCTCATATTTATAGGGATTTAATGGATAGAGATGGTTGAGAAATTAGTGGGTGAGGTGGCCTCTAAGATCCTAGGATGAGGGATCTCGAGCTCAACCAACCCACAACAGTAGGGATAAGGGATATCTCAAGGCTTATCATCTAAAAGCCTCGAGAAGCTTCTCTTTTTCCCCTTTTACCCAGGGTATCGCACTTCTCCTTCTATGACAAAGCGGTTCTGGTAATAACTGCCTATAGACCAAGGGAAATGGGTGGTGGCACCGCTTGTGGACAACCAATGAAAGGTGGTGCGAGTAGGGGTACCGCTCCTGGATAAAGGGGCATGCGCTGTGCTGGGAATTTGTATGACAGATTGATCGAAACCATTTTTTCTTCACTCCAGAAGCTGGGATTCAGGGCAAGTAGGTATGTCAAAGGTCTCATCACATGATGGTGACAGGATTTTGGTATAACAACACTGTAACGTCCCGGACCCTCCGACCGGCGAAGAGGACGCTACCATTCCTCAAACATCCAAGCATATAGCCTCATGAACATATACATACATATAATGTTGAAGCAAAATGCCTAAAAACATAAAACCTACTACGATGCATTAATCATTCATATACATAGCGGAAGCAAACAACATGCATTCATATACAATTCAGCATTCAACATGTACATAATCATTATTCATTAGCAATAAATACGATTGCAAAACATATTAGTCAAGAATACTTATCTTAATGAGAACTTGTTCTGCAACCAGCTACGTCGCTGCAACGTTCCACCCAACCATAGGCCCGCGTGCTCCTTAATCTCTCAGCAACGCTGCCACCCCCAAGTCGGGCATGATTCGCCAAGGAATAAGGAACTAACAGGCTTACACATAACCAAGGATAACAACACCACAAGGGTACATAGTTCAGCCAAGCCAACAAAGTTGGGTTTATCAGGCGAACCTCAGATCAGCCAAGCCAACAACATTGGGTTTATCAGGCCATCCAAGAGCTGGGAAGGGATAAATGCTAAACTGGTGAGCTCATTAAAGAGCCACGAACACCTACACCAGAACCATCCTGGCTTCTAGGACACTCACACACACCCAACACAAGGAAATCAGTCCTTTCTCTGCAACGCAATCCCTCAGACCCTAACCTCCCTTCCATTGCTATTAAGGGGTTGTAGAGAAGAAAGCCATCCCTCTAGTTCTGTTTGTGTGGCTCCCAAACACACCAGGTTTTTCAAGTACATGAGGACCTCATCACCACTCCAATGTAGTCCGAAGACCAATCATTGCGTGCTTGCAACAAATCCACAATTAAAGCTTTGACAGGGAAAAATAAGTCCCTGAATCGTCCTTGGCCCTATCGTGGCCAAAACGATTCCACAGTGATCCACAGCAACCCAAATCACAAAGGAAAATCAGCCAACAAAAGTGGAGAAACAACAGCCAATGAACCATAGGAGAAAACCACAGCAATCTACAATAGATACTACTTTGTAAAGGAAAAACACAGTCAACAATACGTGGAGGAGACTACAACCAGCGATCAATGAGGAAACCACAGCACTCGATCCTCAATGCAATTGCGGGAGAACTTGCACAGGAAGAAAATGGGGAAGGAATAGACTCCCACTCTGTACGTGAGGGAAAAGACACAGCCCACAGTCATAGTTCAGCGATGAACACCCAAGACATTACTCTGTCCGATCAGGAGCACAAGATAGAAAGGAACAATCCTTCTGCATGAACGAGAGGAAGAAAATCTCACCCACTAGCAATCCCAGAGAAAAGGGAGAAAACAAAGGATCGTGGGTCCTTTCACCTCAGCCCGCGTGAGGAAACTGAACTGTCGATGCTGGAGAGAGTGTCGTCATGGAGAGAACGTAGGAGTGAGCGTAGTTGTCTTCCTGCTAGCCAATAGATGTCCCCAACTACAACAGAACCATTAAGGTGGTGGTTGGATGAGGCAAGGGAAGGTGAGCAAATCAAACAGGGTGGTGACACATGGCTTTTCCCCCATGGGTTCAAGGTTTAACATCCCCACCCTTACCCTTAGGAAATCATGCCCCTTCTCAATTTGGTTGCAGTGAATGTAGCTGGTTGGGTTCATTTGATTAAAAAGCACATTTATATGATGCACAATTTAATACGTGTCGTATGTCCCGATATACCATCGGTGACAATTCCAATCCGAAACATAACATAACCAAATCGATGGTGGGGCCTTGGCCTTTAGCTCCGCACCCTGATTATTTACAATGTCTATATATATCATGTATATTTAATGCATCGGGGTCAAAACCAGGGTGTTACAGAATGTTTATGTTTGCCTAAGATTTGGGATGTTATTTCAAATGTATGTACTTTTATATATGTTACAATTATAAATTGCATGTTTATTACTTGTTTATATATATTCTTAAAACCTTGTTGCAATTGCTTAAAATTGTGCCATCATTCATACTATAAATTTGCTTCCTTATACATATATGTACCTGATGTTATCAAATCATCGTATCTCTTTGTATGGTTCTTACTATATTTGATTCTTATATTGTTAATCCAAAAACCCAAAAAGTTATCTTTGTATGTTGAGGTTCCTGAACACTGTTGACCCCGTATTCTAGGTAGAAAACTTTAGGAAAAACAAGAGGGTTCTTGACTCAAGATGGTCATGTAATTTGTCACAAGTTCAAAAATTGAAGGATCACAAAAAAAAATTATTGGTTCATGACATGGAATTGGAATCCATTATTCATGCTCTCAAAATTAGGCGATATACTATTTTGTAGAAAGAAATTCTTGTTGCTGACATATAATATTGTCCCTAAAATATATGTTTGATAAAAAAACATTAAATGCACGCCAATCCAGATGGCTTGCATTTCTGAGTGAATATGATTTTGAAATTAGACATATTAAAGGGAAAGAAAACATAGGAGCAGATACTCTTAGTCGACAACAACATGAATTGCATACTGTATAAATTAGTGGGTATGAGTTAGACTTTAGAAACCTATTGAAAACATATCAGTTAATGAGTTTGAGTATAACAAATTGTTGGAAACATGTATTAACATATATGATTATACTACGGAAAATGCACACCAAATAGAAGTAGAAGGATTTATGCATTTCAAAAATCGAATTTATATACCCAATAAGTCAAATATAAAACAAATAGTCTTCAGGGAGCTACATGATCATCCTTGTGCAGGACACCTAGGGTATCAGAATCTTATAACATAATTAAAGTAAGATTTTTATTGGCCTAATATTAAGAGAGAATTCATTGAATATGTAGCTAGGTGCTTTGTAATTCAACAAGTTAAGTTTGTTCACCAACATCCAGTCGAACTATTGCAACCTATACCCATTCCAAAATGGAAATGGGAAACTATATTCATGGATTTTATGACTGGGTTTCCTAAAACAAGAAAACATAACGACTCCATTATGGTTGTAGTAGATAAATTAAGCAAAGCAACACATTTTATACCCATAAATTCGACTTATAAAGTTATAAACATTGCTGACATATTTATGAGAGAAATTTTCAGACTTCATGGGATACTGAAAACAATCATTATTGATCGAGATGCAAAATTCACCTCAATTTTTTGGACATCACTATTTACAGGTGTTATCCACTAAGTTTCACTTAAGGGATTTTTCAAATGATCCACCAAGGATCAGAAGAAAAACAATCACTTGTTCTTACTCGGTGCTCAGAAGTTTTGTGTTTTCATCAAGGCCAGTTGTGGCCTCCTTTGGATGTCCACATGCTTTCGAGGGAATTGTAATAAATGACATAGCATGAGGTTCTTTTATGTAAAAGGATTGGCCTTCTTAGACTTAGTCATCAAGTTCATCATCCTTGACTTTTTTTCCCTTGTTAATTATATGACATTGTTTCAAGTGACATATTTCTCAAGTTTTTCACTCAAAATAATCCAAAGTTGGGATGGTGAATTTGGTAACTTTTTTATCATAAAGGTTATTAAAGCCTGGGGTCTATGTATTATACCATGCTAGTAATATGTCCATAGTTTCATGAACATCTGATAAGTCCCCCCTAGGATTTTTTTAATTTTCAGTTTTTTAATAAAAACATCGATAAGGTGTATTTTAATTATAATATTTCAAAAGGTCATAAAATTGGGCCTAGGAATCCAATTTGGTCATGGGGATGCTCATTTTTTGATCCAGATACCTAACTTAACCCATAAACCCACTTTTGAGACTCAAATTAGTAATTTTCAATTATTAAATTGCATTTTCTCTCCAAAATGGCTCAAAGGGTCAAATAAATGGAAAAATAAGAGAAAACCCCAATCCTAAACCAAAGGCAGCTTGTATGGTACTTGTCTCTAAGGTGGAAGGTTGGTTGAGGGTCTTGTATTGGGAATTTATGAACCTAGATAATATCTCCAACCTTCTCTCTGAGGTGTCAGATAGCTCTCCACTAAAGGAGGGTGCATTCTCCTCAAGGAGGGTGTAATCCCTCAAGTGGTTGAGGTGGTTGGGAGAGGTGGAGGCCTCCTTATACATGTGGCTCACCTCCTGTTAGGTGGAATACCTTCATCCCAACACTCAGGCCTTCCTCCCATTCATTTCTCAACCACATAAACCTCCTCTCCACTTGGAAAATGTGCCCCCCTGAGGTTTGAAGCTCTTTTGTGGCTATAAAAGCATGGTTCTCCTCCTTTGTTTGTGGGGGATGTAAAGAACCTCTGTCATTTTTTATTGTTTCTATATTGATGAATAAAATTGCAGACTTTGGAGTTCCACTCTATGATATGAGATGATTACTTGTGAATATTTGAGGTGACATTGTTAAATTTCTAAGTTTCTTTTTTCTGTTTAAATTGCTATTAGATATAGCTTAGAAGGTCATCCTAGGACACATAAAGTAGGAATTTTTGGTCCTTACTTGCTTACTGTTATTTTGATTTCAATATATACGAGATTAGTTGTTCATATTCAGTTGTATTTCAACTCTTTCTCATTTCCTGTTTTTTAGTACATTAGATCTAAATTTTTATGCAAGGGTTTCTCATAGGTTTGTTTTGCAGGTTACATTTTCAAAGGAGGATTTGAAATAAGTTGTATCTTAGTCCTCTTTGACAATATCTCAATTTTTATCTTATTTCTACAGGGTCTCCAAATTTTTCATAGAAGATCAAGCGAGGCTTCAAGTTGCTTTCCATCTTCTCAAAACAATTATCTCTCCTCTTTTCGGTTACATAGTTTAAATATGCAAATTTTATAGATCCAATTTAAAAGTATGATTATTTATATCTACTTATTTATCATATCAGATCATTTAGATTTAGAATTTCTTAAAAAGAATCATCTTTTGTTGAATCTAAAGTTGTCATTTCGGTGCTTTAAAAACTAGTAAATTTTTTCAATATTTTGCAGGTATTGAAATTAGTTTTAGTTTGTATCCTTTATTCATTCATTCCATAATATTTTAATAATTTAAATCATTGTTTTGTAGCAGTTCCAAAGAAAAAGAGGAGGGATATTTTCTCATAATCTGATTTTTGGGTCTCCCGAGACATCAAAAAACCCTCAGTTTTCCCTTTTTATTCATTCCCCTTCACTCCATAGAGTTGTATAAATATTTAGACATTTTTTATAGGTTCTAAGACATATTTTAATTTCATTTTTCTGATATTGTAATCATAAGTAATAAATAAAGCAATTGGGATACACAGTGCCTACACTTCATTCCCCCTGGGGGGATTGGTAGTGTCTCTTTCGTTGCTTGAATTTTTCTAAAAATCACACGCACACAATCCACTTTATTTGAAGGTTGTTTTAGTGAGTTATTTCTTTTCATTTCCATATTTTAACTTGTTTAAATATTTTTCCCCCCTCGCTTGTTGCCACGAAGTATGCTCTCTCCACCAACCAACGGCTTCTTGTCGATTATTGGTGGATGACCAAAAAGTGACACATAGCTTGTGGATTCTTTTAGGATTTAGTTTTTACTTTTCTACCACAATATTTTTACTTCAATATACAATTGGAACAAATATTTTTCCATTCTGGTGTATGCTCTTGTCGATCATAGGTTCACACTGAGCTTTGGGATAATCAAAAGCGGGAATGAGCACTGATCAATTATTAACATCTAAACAATTAAATCAAAGTAATAAAATCAACAACCTTATAAACATTGTGGAAATATGTCACAATTCCTTTTGACATTATTGGGCAAATTTCTCAAAGGAAGAGGGAACTACTGAATAGCGACCTCGAGATACAGTTAGGAAGCTACACCCTTGTTGCTGTAGTGTTAAAAACCTTCTTAGAGACTCTGATTTATCCCACATTTTCGAGTGAGGAACCAATTTTGTCATCTATCCAAACATATTCGTAGTACTTCATAAGTATATCGAGAATCTCCCTTCCCTTAAATTGACTCATATTTAATAATTAAAACTAACCAAGATACATTGAAAAACATTTCCTTTTCAGCATCATTTTTTACTCCATTTGGCACTGATCTGAGTACATAACAATCTTATTTTCATCTGATTATCATTTTTTCAATATCAATCTTTGTATACTCATGTTATATGATGTTGAGTGTTTAAACAAATTTTCATCAGTCTTACGGCATAAGATCATTTTGATTAAGGTGTCCATACCTTTGATTCCATAATTTGACATTCGATATGGCTGAAGTTGCTAGTGCTTGATGGCCGCCCTTAATTGCATCCAAATTGTATAAGCCTCCAATTATGGATCATGTCACTATAAATGTAACACCCTAGTTTTGACCCCATTGCATTAAATGTACATGATGTATATATTGTAAATGATCGTGGTGTGGAGCTCAAGGCCAAGGCCCAACCATTGATCGGTTATGCTATGTTTTGGATTTAAACTTGTCACCGATGGTATATTGGGGCATGCGGCACATATTAAGTTTCAGCATCATGTAAATATGCATCTTAATTAAATAAACCCGACCAGCTATGATCGCGGCAACTAAAATGAGAAAGGGGCATGATTTTCACAAGGATAAGGGTGGGGAAATTGTCAAGCCTTGGGCCATTGAAGGAAAATACCCATGTGTCTTCTCCCCTTGTTTTATTCCAACCACTTTCATTATGAATGGCTGCTGGTGGTTGAGACAGTTATGGTCTTTGGGAGTGGGGTGGCAGGACTGTCAGTCCTCACCCACACGCACACTCCACCATGGTTGACTTCACAATGGAAAAAGAAACTACTGCCATCACCCCCGCACATTCTTCTCTCCGCGCCTGTGCTAAACACCCACGCCCTCCAAATTCGCGTCCTCGCCATTGTTGTTCGTCCTCACGCAAGGACCATTTTTTGTTCATTTTTACACTCACGCACGGGATTATTCCTGGATTCACTCACGCAGTTTTGTTCCTCTATGGATTTTGCGGATGGAGTGAGTGTATGCGTTCCGCACGGATTGGTTTGTGGGCTGTTGTGGTTCCCCTACGTTACAGTGTGTTTCATTGTGGCTTCTTTATGTTTTGGGACGGAGTCATTCATCCTCATGCACAAGCAATTGCTCTGCTGGATCTCACGCAACAAGCTGGGAGCCGTTTGGCCACTATCATCCACGATTTCCTATAGGAAGTCATTTCACGCTCAAGAACTGTGTGGCAGTCTATGTAATTCCTTTTTTTCCACTTGCTTCATTGCCCTAGACGGACTGCTATTTTCCCCTTGTTGGAATTGTGTTGGCTGTTTTGGTTGGGAACTGTTGTAAAGTCACTGAGAGTCATTTTGGCCATGATAGGGCCAAGAATGACTCAGGAATTGTTTCCCCTGCTTAAGCTGTGACAGCTGATTAGTTGCATGCATGCAATGGTTGGTCTTCAGACTATGTTGGGAGCAGGGATGTTGGATGGGTTTGCTTGATAAACCTAGTGTGTTGGAAACCACATAGACAAAGCTAGAGGGCTGGCTTTCTTCTCCACCACCCCTAAATAGCACTGAAAGGGGATGCAGGGCCTGAGGGACTGTGTAGCAGAGAGGGGACTGATTCCTTGTGTTGGGTGTGTGTGGTGTCTTAGAAGGCAGGCTAGTTCTAGTGTAGGTGTTCCTAGCTCTGTAATGAGCTCACCAGCTTAGCAATTATCCTTTTCCATCCCCTTAATGGCCTGATAAACCCAACTGTGTTGGCTTGGCTGTGTTTTGTGTATCCTTGGCTATGTTTAAGCTTTCTTGTTCCCTTATTCCTTGGAGAATCATGCCCAGCTTGGGGGTGGCAGTGTTGCTGAGAGATTAAGGAGAACGATGGCCTATGGTTGGGTGGAACGTTGCAGCGACGTAGCTGGTTGCGGAACGAGTTCTTCATAAGATAAGTGATCTTGTCCATTTTACTTCTACAACCATAATTTCTGCTAATGAAAATGATGAACATGTTAAATGAATGCTACTGTGAATGCATGTTGATTCTGCTATGCATGATAAATAACTATAGTTGTGTATGATAAAAAATTGCATATGTGCATGTTTTATTTCATTGCATTTGCTTTCATCATTCTGTTTCAGCAATTTTATGCATGTACATGTTCATGGGGCTCTTAGCCCGGATGTTTAACGCCATGGTCGCGTCCTCTTCACCGGTCGGAGGGATGGGCACGTGACAGTTAGTGGTATCAGAGCTCAGGTTGCATCATGGGCCTGCATGAGCCATGAAGGATGCAGTGACAGAGGTTGTATTTCATTCTGCCCAGCAGAAGTCATAATAGGAATGACTATAAAATTCAAACAAAAAAAAATGGTCCAAGTGTTGAACAGTCGGGACACTAGCGGGAAGGACTTCCACTGTTGCGGAAGAGCTAGGCGAAAAGACTTCCGTCGTAGCAGAAGCATGCCGACAGAACAATTTGAAAAAAAAAAAAACCGCGAAGAATTTGTCTAAGTGTTCCCCATTGGAACAATTAGCGGAATTGACTTCCGCCGTTGCAGAAGGGTTAAGCGAAAGCTTGCCCGACGGGGGCACAGTTGGAAAGAAAATCGGAAAAAATTTCTAAACGATTTGGTGCCGACCGAACTCAAATAGTGGTTTGGTGTGCCGTCATTGCGGAAGCCAAAGTCACTAGGCTTCCGATGTGGAAGGATCACCGGCGCCGAAAGTTGAAGTTTTTCTAAGTAAACAGTCGTCGATCGGAAGAGGTTAAGGTTTGGTGTGCCGCCGTTGCGGAAGCCAAAAGCACTAAGTCTTCTGATGAGAAAGACTGCTGACGCCGATGCCAGTCAAAATTTAGTTCACCAATCGAAAGAGAAAGTGGTTCGTGTGCCGCTGTTGCGGAAGTGAAAAGCACTAAACCTTTCGATGAGAAAGACTGCCGACACCGATTCCAGTCAAAAATTAGTTCACCAATCGAAAGAAGAAAGTGGTCTGTGTGCTGTCGTTGCGGAAGACCAAAGCACTAAGTCTTCCGATGAGAGAGACCGCCGAAACATCGAAACAATTAGTGGTTTCAGGAGCCGATTCTGCGAAGGAATTAGTGGTTTCGGGAGCCGATTCTGCGGAGGAATTAATTGTTTAGATCGCCAATTCTACGGAACGATTAGTGGATCCGAGAGTCGATTCTGCGGATGGTTAGTGGAAATGAGACCCGATTGAACAAGGAAAATTCAGTTGTTTTTCAGAGGAATTTTCAGTGGATTCTCATGGGCTGAAAAGGGATAAAAGTGGCAGTGATCTATGCGCCAGATTGCACGAAAATCAATAATTTAAAAAAAAAAAAATGAGGGCGCTGCCCCAAGCCCCCTTGACCCCCGTCGTCCCCCTCATATAGACATTCGTGAGGAAGAAAATTCTAAGTTTGGACAAACTTGTTATTTTATGATTATTCCAGGAGAAGGTAAGTGATTCTGATTGATATCAATGTTATGCATCTAACAATTGTGTTATTAACACGTTTGCAGAATCATAGTCACCTTCAAGAGCAGTATTCCAGGTAGTGCAGTTTGGTAAGTCAGTGGTGGTTCCATTATGAGAACCCATGATGGGTATGATGCTCGGGATTCTTATGAGCAAGTAGAAGATGCCATGGGAGAAAATGTCCGTAATAGAAATGATGACATAGATTCTAATGGAAGGAGATTCCAAGAGACACCGTTAGATGTTGTAGCCACCATGAGAAGCTTGATCAAAGCCCAGGAAGAGCAGCATCAGTTGAATGCTGCTATGTTGCAGAGTTTGACAGACTTGCAAAGAAAGATAGACTCGGGACAAGGTACAGCAAGACCAGAAGGCAGTAAGAGCAGTACTAGGAGGAGGAGAAGGACTTCTAGTGGATCATCTGATTCTGAAGAATCCAGCGGGGATTCAAGTTCTTCGTCTCATAAAAGAAAAAGGAAGAGACACCATAGGGATCGCTCTCGAGATGAATTTAAGAAAGCTAAACCTCCTATGTTTGATGGTGAGGTAAAGACTGGACAAGAGGCTGAAGCTTGGCTTCTTGGAATAAAGAAGTACTTTCAAGTGCATGACTATACAGGAAACATGAAGGCAAGAGTTGCCATATTCAATCTGAATGGAAGAGCATCCATTTGGTGGGAACACTTCAAGCAAGTAAAGAGGATCAGTGAAAGGAGACTTAAGTGGAAACAGTTCAAGAAGTATTTCAAGCAGAATTACCTCTCTGATAGGTATTATGATGACAAGATTAAGGAGTTCCATGAGCTGAGATTGGGACAGCAGACCATGGAAGAGTATGCGAATAAGTTTTTGGAGCTGTTAACGTATGTCCGGTACATCAGGGATGAAAAAGAGAAGGTCCAGCGTTTTCTGAGTGGATTAACTCAGTCTTACAAAGATAGAATTGAGTTTTACGAACATAGAACTCTTGAAGAAGCAATAAGAAAAGCTAAGTATTGCTATGAGCAAAGCAAAGGTAAACCTGATTACCATAATGCATGGAAGGACAAGAAGAATGAGAAGTTTGACCAAAGAAAGAAGGGTTTCAAGCCTTCTAACTTCAGGAATCAGCAGAAGGAGCCATCCCAAGCTGCGAGCAAGCCAGTTGGAGTGGAAGGAGAAAAGCCTAAAGATCCACAACAGAACAGAGGACCGCTTCAATGTTGGAAATGTGGAGGACCCCACATGCACAGGAATTGTCCACTCGAGAATGAGAGTGCAAGGCCAGCTTACAACATTCAAGAGGTAGAAACAGTGGGTCAAGTAGCAAGGGCAGTCCCTAGGATCTATGCAGCACTGGAGGACCACCAGGCAGATCACCAGTTAACTGTGGTTGAAGTAGCAGGTAAGATGATTGAGGAACCTGTTTCTATTTTAATTGACCCTGGTTCTACTCACAGTTACATTACTCCTAGAGTAGTGGAGATTTGTGCTTTTAAGAAAGTAAAGCATAGGAAGTCTTGGTTATTTCAGCTAGCCACTGGAACTAAGAGAAAAGTTAGCGAAGTGGTGGAGAAATGTCCATTAGTCATGAATGGATTGGTCACGTGTGTAGATCTGAATGTTCTACCACTTGGTTCCTATGATGTTCTCATTGGAATGGATTGGTTAGAAGCTCACAGGGTGAAGCTTGACTATTAAAATAAGACTTTTGAATGCATGAATGAACAAGGGAACCTAGTAGTTGTGAAAGGTATTCCAAAGGTGATTTCAGTACGGTAGGTTTCAGCAATGCAGTTAAAGAAGTTCTGTAGGAAGGGTTGCCAGTTGTATGCAGCTCATATCTTGGAGACATCAGAAGATGAGACTCCTAGGTTGGAGGACTATCAGGTGTTACAGGAATTCAGGGATGTGTTTCCTGATGAGATTCTAGGGCTTCCTCCAAAGAGGGACATTGACTTCACAATTGAACTTGTGCCAGGAGCAGCACTAGTGTCCAAAGCACCCTACAGGATGAGTACACCAGAGATGCTAGAATTGAAGATGCAACTGCAAGAGTTGTTGGAAAAGAAGTATATCCGGCCGAGTGTGTCTCC
>LPNX010837973.1:27965-45489 GCA_001517045.1 Pseudotsuga menziesii
GATACAGTTTTTGTTATTTTGGTAAAAGCTAAATGGCCTAAGGACATGCTATGTTATGACAGGGTGATTGCTGTAAAGAAGATATGTCTAAAAGACAAAAGCAGAAGAGGCAAAGAATTGGTTGAAGAATAAGGAAGAGAAAAGAAAGAGATCTACAGATGAGGCAGCAAGGAAGGAAGAGAAAGAGAAATGAAGAAGCAGAGATAAAGAAAAGAAAAGAAGAAAGTGAGAGTCTGAGATTAACAAGATCTCAAAAAGACCAACAGATTACTGAGCAGATCGACAGGAGCAGAGGCCCAGGCTTGGAAAAAGTTCATAAATGACCAAGTGGGCCCCTCTTCATAAAGTGCTCTCTTAATTTTTTATTTTGAATGTAAAATATTGTATAAATTATAAGCACTTACTACAGGACAAAATTTTGGGATCGAAAGGTTGGGGAAGCCCAAAAGTCATTTGGGGGCAGCCCAAAGGTTTTGTTTTTTTTTTGTATAAATATAGGAGAGTTAGATGTAGAAAGGACTTCTTTCCCAAGCAATTTTTGAGATTATATTGTAAGAAGAACTATTTCCTCTTGCAATAAAGAATTACAAGTTTCTGCTAGAGAAAGTTTGGTGGAATGTTTCAAATGCTTTGCTATGGATCAGTTGAATGTGAACTATTTCATTTTCAACTTATGTCCATTAACTATGAGATCGTTCTAACTCATTGCATTACTATTTATGTTATGAATGTCTTATAGTTTATTCTGTGAAATTTCCACTATGACTAATGAAGGTTGTCATAAACAATAAGCTATATTATTGTTCATATTTTTATTTATGTTCATGTGTTCTGAAATAAATAACAGCTATTTGTAATTGTTCATAATACATGTGTAGAAATGCATTACTCATTGTTAACTGTTAATTATGCTCCCTACGGATAGGTTAGTTAGTAATATTTAGTTTCGTGTTGTGTGTGATTTAGATGCGAGAGATTTAAGACGAGAGGTAAGAACCTACGCATCACATTGTGACGCTCCTTGTTATCTCTACCAATCTGTATTTTTAGATAGGCACTTTCACATCATAACTTAAACACAAAAAACTAAAAATATACATGGTGGACTGGGCCATAACCGGTAAAACATTTTAATTTGTTACTTGACCTACAGTAGCCGGACCGTAAACCAGATGAATTCCTCACACCAAACAATAATGGGCTAGTTGGGAACGTTTATTGGGGAGAATCCCTAACTGTTGTTCCCTGTGATTTTCCAGGCCTCAACATAATGGCATTCAACATTTTTATTAACATTAGAGTCAATGTGTGACATACCTCTATGTCTTGTATGAAACTTGCCTCTATGTTTGTTCCATTGATTTCCTTTGTGTGAGTTCCTGCCTCTTTCCATCAATGTCTGATTTGCAACCTATGATTTCGGCTCATAAATATTCATTCTCTCTTCTTCTTATAGAAGAATTCCACCAAGCTCTGCAAAATTAGGAGGGTTTTGTCGTGATGAAAGCGCATAGATGAACACTTTATAATATGGAAATAAACCTTTTAATGTAATAGTCACCAAATTAGTACTGGAAATTTTTTCGCCAATATCACCCAGATTATCTCTTAAATCTTAAATCTTATGTAGCTACTCTTCTTAGTACATTCAAGAAGGAAGAAGAAGAAAAAATAAGGAATGCTCATAACTCTAGAAGACCACTTCCACCCAGCATGAAGGAACTCAAGGCAACTCTAAAGAAGGTTTATCAAAACAGGTATCCTTACATTTTCCTTGGATATTGTTTTGCATGTTCTAATTTTGGACACAAAGCTGTGATTTGTAGAGCATATGAGAGGAAAATATTGAAGGGTAAAAATTATAACTTCAAAAACAATCAAACAGTTAGTCAAGTAAAGAGTAGAAATTATAACTCACTTACACCTCTACAAGAAAGAGATTTAGAATGCTTCAACTATCATAACTATGGACATAAAGCAAGAAACTGTAGATTAATGGAAATCTCATAAAGACCAAAGGACATTAAAGAGAGAAAGAATCCTTGGAGAGAAAATACATCAGAAGAGAAATGTCTCATTTCCTTAAAATTCCAAGATAAAGGAGATCTTTGGTATGTTGACAGTGGGTGTTCAAAGCAAATGACAGGATATAAAGAAAATTTATTGAACTTAAAGAAACATAAGGGTAAAGTTACATTTGGTGAAAATGCTTCAGGTAACATTCTTGGAAAAGGCACTGTGAATGTGGGGAAGGCCAAAGCCAAAAATGTGTTGCTTGTTGAAAATATGAAACCTGGATTATTAAGTGTCAGCCAAACCTGTGATCAGGGACACACTTGCATTTTCGATTCCAAGAAATGTGAGATTAGGAGAAAGGACTCAGGAAAATTGGTTGGTACTGCATCTAGAACTTCTGAGAATGTATACATACTGAATTAAAAAATGGATGAGGAATCTCATGTAAATTTAGTAGATGAAATATGGCTATGGCATAGGAGTTTGGGACACATTAACTTTGATGATTTAGTAAAATTTAGCAACCTTGGCGCAGTAAGAAACTTCCCAAAGATCACAAAACCTTCAAATCCCATATGCAGACATTGCCAACTAGGGAAACAAACTAGAATAAGGTTCAAGACAAAAGAATATTCAACCTCAAAACCTTTAGAGATGGTTCACACTTACCTCTATGGACCTACAAGAACCGAAAGTTTGCAAGGACAATCCTACTTTATGCTATTCATTGATGATTTTAATAGAATGGCTTGGGTATTTTTTCTCAAGGAAAAATCAGAAGCATTTGACAAGTTTAAAGATTTTAAAATTCTAGTTGAAAATGAATCAAGGGAAAAAATCAAATGACTTAGATCAAACAATGGTGGTGATTTCACCTCAAAAGAGTTTAATCTCTTTTGTGAAACTCATGGAATTAAGAGACAATTTTCAGCTGCCAGAACACCTCAACAAAATGGGGTTGCTGAGAGGAGAAATAAAACAGTCCAAGAGGATACAAGAACTATGCTCAATGAAGCCAAATTGTCTGATGGGTATTGGAGAGAAGCTGTAAGCACAGCAGTATACATTTTAAATAGAGGTCAGCTTAGGAGAAGTAGTAATAATACTCCTTATGAGATATGGTTTGGGAGAGCTCCTTTTGTAAAGTACTTCAAAGTAGTTGGTAGTAAATGTTACATCAAAATGCTTGATGAGGATCTTGGAAAATTTGATGCTAGATCTGATGAAGGTATCTTCCTTAGATATTCTTCTACCAAAAATGCATACAGATGTTACAATTTCAGACTACATAATATTGTTGAGAGTGATGATGTTAAGGTAGATGATCTAAAAACAAGGAAGTTCAAACATCAAGAGAGTATACTTGATGATGAAAGTGAAGATGATTAGGAACCAGTTGATACACAAACAAATGTAGAAGAAGAAGAATACATACAAGAAGATGAAATAGGTACCAAAGAATAGGATATACTCGATAGGAAAGAGAAGAGTCCCCTAGAAGAGACACCAAGACACCCTCCAGAATAATTCACAAGAATCATCCTGAAAACCAGATAATTGGAAATAAAGATGTAGGAGTACAAAAAAGAAGAAAATTGTTGTATCAAACAAAGATAGCACTATTGTCATGTATTGATCCCATCTCATATAAAGAGGCATGCAAAGATGAGAATTGGGTCAAAGCTATGAATGAAGAATTGGACCAAATTGAAAAAAATCAAACTTGGGAATTGGTTCCAAGACCAAAAAATAAGAATGTTATTGGAACTAAATGGGTGTTTAGAAACAAAGTAAATGAAGATGGGAAAGTAATCAGGAACAAATCTAGATTAGTATGTACAGTGTTATCTCCCAAAATAAAATGAATTTTTTTTGATAGTATGAAGAATTTTAAATCATGCAATGAAGGATATGAAGATCACTAACAGTTTTGAAAGCCTCTATTTTTTATGCAAATATCACAAAGTTGTGACTTTGGTGGCTTGGGTGAGGATCAGAACATCTCATTAGCCACCGAAAGATGGAAGATAAATAACAGGCAGAATACCCCTTCGGCAGTCAAGCGTATTGCTAAACTTTTCACTACCATCGGAGCGTTTTCTAACAGCAATCGGAGGTTTTAAAGGCTACAAATCAACGATCTAGTTCCCAAAGGCACCACAACTACGAAGAAAATAATGATTTAAGGCTTCTATTGTGAGAGACTTTGAGCACCGACGAAATCAGTTCGGGACTTAAAAACTTTAAAAGCATCAGTGAGATAGTCCACTACAGTGCCGAAATGGAGGGAGACTTACAGACTACACCTTCCACGAGAAGAGGAAATCGTCAACGATCGGAAGGACTAAAGACAAATCATCAGAGAATTTAGAACCAAGCAGCTCTGCGACGATCGGGAGAACTACAGACTAACCATCGGTGAATTAGTCCTCTCCGGAGTTGCAATGGCAGAATAAAAACTGACTACGGCTTTCGATCGATGACAAGAAACATTCCGATAGCGCAACAATAGATGAACACATCGACGATCAGAGGGTATAAAGACTAACTGTCAATGAATTAGTCCTCTAAGGAGCCACAAGGGCGAAAGATATGCAGACTGTGGGTTCCACGAGCAAATGGAAACTTCGGCGTCAGAGGTGCTAAAGACTAACCGACGGTAAAATAGTTCACTACGGAGCCGCAACTGTGGAAGGAAGAAAGACTACGGCTTCCGATCGATGACAAGAATCATTCCAATAGCGCAACAATAGAAGACCATCGGCGATCGAAAGACATACAGACTACTGAATTCTTGTAGTAATTCCTTATCCAACATGTTTTTTTTGAACTCTGCATTGGATTAAAAATGTACATTCTTGAATAATGTCATTTAAATAATAAAATGATGAAGTATGAAGTGACTGGGAAGGAAAACACAGAGCTATGAATTTTTGCAGATAAAAACTCAGCAATCGTTAGATCAAAAAATTGACAGTGGAAAATCGAGTTTCACGTTTGGGATTATCCGACGTTGGCTGCGAAACCCGTTAAAAAGTGCAACTTTGAAGGGTTTAGATCGACACAAGGCAAGATCCATGGTGCTGAAACATTCCACGAGTTGAACATGCTCGAATGAAGAAACTTTTTGAAATTGTGTATCAGGTTAATTGATGGAAAGATTGGGTTGTTGAGAAAGGAGCAGAGATAGATCTACGGTCGTGGATAATTCTGCGGATTGAACTAGCACAGAAAAAGTCAGGATTTCAATTCACGGAAAGTGGTAGAGGCTACAGAGATAGACGGTTAGGACAAGAGATCGGGTTGATCGATGGACAAGGTGAATTCCACGTCCTAAAGATTCTTGCTCAATCAGAAGTGAAAGAATTAAAGGAATGTTAAAGTTTTCAAGTTTGGACATTTTTTATGAAGACAGATTATAGATCAACGATTGATGTTGACAACCCCAAATCAAGCTATGTAGGTTGATAGTGTTGATTTTTCTATATAAGCTGCTACAGCGGATGATTGTTCAACTATGAGCCGCTACGGTGGATGGTTGTTCAAGTATGAGCTGCTACAGTAGATGTTTCTTCGACATATGGTTGTTCAAGTCTGAGCCGCTACGGCGGATGATTTGTCAAGTTCAAGCCGCAACGGCGGTTGAATTTTTGGTTTGAAATCAGAAAGGCTTCCAATTTCTTTTGAGCCGCTACAACGGATGGGTTTCAACCTTTTGAGCCACCGCATCGGAAGCTTGCGTAGATCCATGCCACAATGGCAGATGGGATCTTGGTTTGGTCGTCGATGTGGACAATGATATGGCGGTCGATGTGTCATGGTGGAAAATGGTGAGATGGAATAAAATCAACAATGAGAAAGCATTGAGATGTAGAAGACATGGCATTACGGATGGTCAAAAGGTGAGCAGGTGTTAGTATGATAGGTCGGTCACGAAATTCGATGGTCATGGTCGATCACGAAAGGGATCGATGACCCATATTGTATTCCATGGATGAACATGCATGACGATTAACCCATCTCAGGGGACGCGAAAAATATTGAGGGGGTTTGAGAGTCGCACTATAGAAATTTCGGGTTTAGGGCCTTCACCATAATCCCAACCCATCCTAGTGGACATGAAAAAAGATTGAGGGCCTCCCTATAAGAATTTCAGCTCCGGGACTTCACCGTAACCAGCGCACAAGTTGTGTGGAGAAATCACTTGTGAACCATTGGATCAATTACGTGAACAATATCAACGGTGGAAAAATCTTGGTGGTATTTTTAGTGGAGGCTATGGATTTGGAGATGTCGACAAAGATAGAGGGAACGCCAGTTTTAGTGGAAAGAAAACACACACACCTACAGATGAAGAGGCACAAGACATAATTTGAAGAAGTACGATTAGCTCGTTAGAACCTATCTATGAAAATATGTGTTTATCCAGGTTGAAGAGACGCAACTGTTGAAAGAAGCTTAAACACTGAGAAGTATATAAGAAACGGTGAGAGTAAGAAGGAAGATGTCTCTGCAATTTGAATTGCATGATCAAAATCAAAGACCAGTGGGTGTTACAGAATTTAGTGGGAGAGAAATTGTAAGAAACATATTAGGGTGGAAGGGTGGTGCTAGGGTAGGCTACATGCTTGCAAGGGGGTCTTAGCCTCCTTCCAGTAGTGGCTGGAAAATTAGGGTCTTTGGGTATCCTTGTCTGTAGGTACAGGAAGAAACCAGGGTGTGGGTGCATCTTTCGGTGGTCAATGAGAAACTTGGGGATTGTTGTTTCCAGCAAGTGGTTGCTTCCAAATAACTCTTGTAAATACAATTTTTCAGTATAGAACAAGTTGGTGGTTTACCCTATTGGGATTCCATGTTAAAATTGTGTTCTGTATATTCTTGTTGTTATTTGTTTCTAATAAAATATTTAAAAGTGGTTAAATTTATTTTTTTTTTAAGATAATAATACTAATTCACCCACCGCTCTTGATATTTACCTGTAAACCAACAATTGGTATCAAAGCAGGTTCCTTCCCCACATTTTATCCACTAGAAGGAAGATCCTACTTAAAGACCACTATGAATCAACAAAAGGGGTTAGCCACTAACAAACCTTCACTCTTTACAGGAGAAACTTATGCATACTGGAATGTGATGAAGAGGTGCCATCTGATGTCCCTTAGATGGAAGGTGTGGGAAGCAACTCAAGAGGAGTATAAAATAGGAGACCAGGTTCCTACAGATGAAACAGAATTAGACGAGTATGATGGTAATTCCAAGGCCCTAAATGCAATCTTGAATGGATTGACAAACAATATTTTTACAAAATTTATGAGATGCAAGAATGCCAAGCAAGCCTGGGATAAATTAAAAATTATCTATGAAGGTGATTCTAAATTCAAAGAAACCAAGCTTCAGATATATATGGGGTAGTTTGAGGGCCTTAAAATGAAGGAAGAAGAAAATATTGGGGAATACCTTCTAAGAGTAGATGAAGTAGTCAATTCTATTAGAGGTTTTAGAAGAAAATTAAAAGAAAAAATAGTGGTTAAAAAGGTACTAAGAACACTCTAAATGAAGTATGACTCAAAAATATCCACCTTAGAAGAACAAGATGATCTTGATCTCATGACAATGGATCAACTACATGGAATCCTCACTGCACATGAGATGAGAACGGAACAAAATAATACTTCAAAAGGAGGAGGAGCCTTCAAAGTGACCAAGAAAATAAAAAATCAAAGGAAAACTACCTAGACTGACCACAATGAAGAACATGATGTGGAAGAAGCTAATTTTATTAAAAAACTTCAGAAGGGATCAGGAAAGTATAAAGGAAATCTTCCCTTCAAGTGTTTAAATTGTGGCAAAATTGGGCACTTTTAGTCCAAGTGTCCTTATCCCAAGAAATACTCTCAGGATGAAGATGAAAAAAGTAAACAATACAAGAAAAAAGTAAAACTTGACTATAAGAAAAAGTACAAAGAAAAAATGAACTACTATTATAAAGAAGAAGAAGAAGACATGAGCTCATCTGATGCTAGTGACAATGATGATGAGGTCATTTTTCTAGGTATTGAAGAATATATTGATCTAGAATAAATTGAGCATAAGAAAGAGTCAGAGAATGAAGAAGAGGTCAACATAGAAGAATAACTATTCAATGCTTTGAATGGATTGAAAAAATACAAAAACAAATATAGACAACGAAAAAAAATTATCGATGAACAGAAGGAAGAGCATAAACTGAAAGAAAAGAAGATGAAGAAATTCATGAGCAATCTGAAACAAAAAATTCAAGAAGCAAATCGGATAGAAGAAAGGCTAGAGGAATCTCTTAGAGAAAAACAATTAATTTGTGAAAAAATAGAGGCAGAATTAATTCACTTAAGAAAAGACCTTGATACAAAATTTGTTCAAAACAAATATGAAAATAGTTCCAAAATTTTAGATGAAATTATAACTACACAAAGAAATCCGAGTAACAAAAATGGAATAGGTTATTTTCAAGAAGAAAATCAAGTTGGACCAAAATCTTATGTAGTTGCTATTCTTAGTACATTCAAGAAGGAAGAAGAAGAAAAAATAAGGAATGCTCATAACTCTAGAAGACCACTTCCACCCAGTATGAAGGAACTCGAGGTAACTCCAAAGAAGGTTTATCAAAACAGGTATCCTTACATTTTCCTTGGATACTGTTTTGCATGCTCTAATTGTGGACACAAAGCTGTGAGTTGTAGAGCATATGAGAGGAAAATATTGAAGGGTAAAAATTATAACTTCAAAAACAATCAAATGGTTAGTCAAGTAAAGAGTAGAAATTATAACTCACTTACATCTCTACAAGAAAGAGATTTAGAATGCTTCAACTATCATAACTATGGACATAAAGCAAGAAACGGTAGATTAATGGAAATCTCATAAAGACGAAAGGACATTAAAGAGCAAAAGAAGCTTTGGAGAGAAAATACATCATAAGAGAAATGTCTCATTGCCTTAAAATTCCAAGATAAAGTAGATCTCCGGTATGTTGACAGTGGGTGTTCAAAGCACATGACAGAAGATAAGGAAAAGTTCTTGAACTTAAAGAAACATAAGGGTAAAGTTACATTTGGTGACAATGCTTCAGGTAATATTCTTGGAAAAGGCATTGTGAATGTGGGGAAGGGCAAAGCCAAAAATGTGTTGCTTGTTGAAAATATGAAACCTAGCTTATTAAGTGTCATCCAAACCTATGATCAGGGACACATCTGCATTTTTGGTTCCAAGAAATGTGAGATTAAGAGAAAGGACTCAGGAAAATTGGTTGGTACTGCATCTAGAAGTTCTGAGAAAGTATACATACTGAATTAAAAAGTGGATGAGGAATTTCATGTAAATTTAGTAGATGAAATATGGCTATGGCATAGGAGGTTGGGACACATTAACTTTGACAATTTAGTAAAATTCAGCAACCTTGGGGCAGTAAGAAACTTGCCAAAGATCACAAAACCTTCAAATCCCATATGCATACATTGCCAACTAGGGAAACAAACTAGAATAAGGTTCAGGACAAAAGAATATTCAACCTCAAAACCTTTAGATATGGTTCACACTAACCTCTATGGACGTACAAGAACCAAAAGTTTGCAAGGATAGTCCTACTTTATGCTATTCATTGATTATTTTAATAGAATGGCTTGGGTATTTTTTCTCAAGGAAAAATCAGAAGCATTTGACAAGTTCAAATCTTTTAAAATTCTGGTTGAAAATGAAACAAAGGCAAAAATCAAATGTCTTAGATCAAACAATGGTGGTGAGTTCACCTCAAAAGAGTTTAATCTCTTTTGTGAAACCCGTGGAATTAAGAGACAATTTTCAGCTGCCAGAACACCTCAGCAAAATGGGTTGCTGAGAGGAGAAATAGAACATTCCAAGAGGCTGGAAGAACTATGCTCAATGAAGCCAAATTGTCTGATGGGTATTGGAGAGAAGTTGTAAGCACAGCAGTATACATTTTAAATAGAGGTCAGCTCAGGAGAAGTAGTAATAAGACTCCTTATGAGCTATGGTTTGGGAGAGATCCTTCTGTAAAGTACTTCAAAATAATTGGTAGTAAATGTTACATCAAATGCTTGATGAGGATCTTGGAAAATTTGATGCTAGATCTGATGAAGGTATCTTCCTTAGATATTCTTCTACCAAAAAAGCATACAGATGCTACAATTTCAGACTACATAAGATTGTTGAGAGTGTTGATGTTAAGGTAGATGATCTAAAAACAAGGAAGTTCAAACATCAAGAGAGTATACTCGATGATTAAAGTGAAGATTATTAGGAGCCAGTTGATACACAAACAGATGTAGAAGAAGAAGAAGAAGACATACAAGAAGATGAAATGGGTACCAAAGAATAGGATGATACTCAAGAGGAAAGAGAAGAATCCCCTAGAAGAGACACCAAGACACTCTCAAGGATAATTCAAAAGAATCATCCTGAAAACCAGATCATTGGAAATAAAGATGCATGAGTACAAAAAAGAAGAAAATTGTTGTATCAAACAGAGATAGCACTATTGTCATGTATTGATCCCAGCTCATATAAAGAGGCATGCAAAGATGAGAATTGGGTCAAAGCTATGAATGAAGAATTGGACCAAATTGAAAAAAATCAAACTTGGGAATTGGTTCCAAGACCAAAAAATAAGAATGTTATTCGAACTAAATGGGTGTTTAGAAACAAAGTAAATGAAGATGGGCAAGTAATCGGGAACAAAGCCAGATTAGTATGTAAAGGGTATGCTCAGGTTGAAGGAATATATTTTGAAGAAACTTTTGCACCTGTGGCCATATTAGAGGCAATTAGGATGTTATTAGCCTTTTCCAGTTACAAGAAGTTCAAAGTATATCAGATGGATGTCAAGTCAACTTTTCCCAATGGAAACTTAGAAGAAGAAGTATATATTGAGCAGCCACAAGGATTTAAATTATCTGATAAAGGAGACTGTGTCTATAAACTAAAGAAAATGCTATATGGGTTAAAAAAAAGCACCCAGAGCATGGTATGCAAGGCTGGACTCATATCTGCAAACACAAGGCTTCAAAAGAGGATCAGTAGATAGTAATCTTTATTGTAAAGTTGTTGATGATATCTTGATTATTGTAGAAGTATATGTTGATGATATTATATTTGGGAGTGATGATGAAAAGCTGAGTGGGGATTTTGCTAAGAGGATGCAGCAAGAATTTGAAATGTATTTGCTTAGTGAAATGAATTTCTTTCTAGGATTGCAAATAGTACAGTGCAAAAAGGGAATATTTATTCATCAGTCCAAGTATATTAAAGATATGTTGAATAAATTTCAGCTAGAGGATTGCAAGCCTATTTTTACACCTATGATAGTAGGTTGCAAATTAAGCAAAGAATATGAATACAATCCTTGTAGATCCAAAACATTACAGATCCATGATTGGGAGTCTACTATATGTGACAGCCTCCAGGCCAGATGTCAAGCACATTGTTGTAATGGTGGCTAGATTTCAAGCTACACCAAAAGAGAACCATGTTCAAGATGTAAAAAGAATATTCAGATATTTAAAAGGAACCATAGATCTTGGATTATGGTATCCTAGCAGGAATACATTCTCCCTAAAATCCTACTCAGAAGCAGATTGGACAGGCTATGTAGATGACAGAAAAAGTACAAGTGGAGGAGCCTTCTTCTTGGGAGAATCATTAGTAGCTTGGATAAGCAAGAAACAGACCTCAATTTCTCTGTCTACCACTGAAGCAGAGTATATTGCAGTGGAAGAATGTTGCACACAAATTGAATGGATGAGACAAACTTTATAAGACATCAAAATAGTGTTTGAAGAACCCATCACTATCTACTGTGATAATACAAGTGCTATAATCCTATCCAAAAACCCTGTTCAGCACCCAAAAATCAAAGCGCATTCCAATAAAGTTTCACTATTTAAGAGTGAAGGTTACAAACAAGAACATTAGATTGGAATATGTCTCAACACAGGAACAAGTGGCAAATATTTTCACAAAACCTTTCAATAGAGATGTGTTTCAATATCTTAGGCAAATATTAGGAGTGGTATCCTCTCCAATCTAAAAGAAACTAATGCATCAAAGTGGCATCACCTCAAGGGGAGAGAGTGACCAAAGTCAGGGGGAGTAAGTTAATCCTTCGCCCTTGATGTCAAAGAGGGAGATGGAAATAGTGTTGCCATCAATGAAAAAGGGGGAGATTGTTGGAAATAGGGCAGTGTTCAAGTTTTCATTGATGGAAACTAGATAATGTGAGCAGAAAAACAAACAGAGCTATGGATGATAGAAGCAAATATGGCCTTATGTTCATGTGTTAGGAACCCATGTCAATCCCTCTCTTTACTATGTTAGCATATTGTTGTTGGACGCATATGCTTTGTAAGTCGTCCCATAGTAATTGTTGATCCATAGTTTGTGTTATTGTTGTGAGGCACATATGCTTTGTAAGACGCCTGTAGTATTTGTTGATCCATAGTTTATATTGGCCCATGGTTTTGACCCATAGTATTGGCGCCCATAGTTTATATTGGCCCATGGTTTTGCCCCATAGTATTGGCACCTATTTTTGGTATATAAGTGTGTGTTGAGGCCAAGGAAGGCACCGTGAAGTTATTTTGTATTGAGCTTGCTCAAAGGAGGTTGCCCCCTCGAAGTGGCTTGCGATTAATATAAAAGTGATTCTGAGTTCTGCTACTATATCGTGTGTTTTGATTACTTGTTTGCTGCAGGTTCCTCACATCTGGTATCAGAGCACTTTCCTTGGCACACGTGGGAAATTTTTTTTTGGGCGGCGACTTTCAGATCAATTTCTGAAACTTTCTGCACAAAATCAGAAGAAACAGATTGTATGTATGAATTCCTCTTTCAAAAATACACAGTTTCAAAAAAAAATCATCTCATTTGGAGTTCTAAAAGTGGAGATATCGCGGATTTAAAATCAATTTTTCAGAATTTCAGTGACGACTGCGGAAATTGCGGCGCGAAAATCTTCTGACCGAGTGCCCACATTTGTATTCCGATTCCATGGGTAGAAGCAGAGTGGTTGTTCCAGTTTTGGAAACATGCTATAATAGCGATTCTAAGCAATATAGATCCGGTTTTTTAACATTGGGTGGAATTTCTGCCCAAATTTTTTTTCTGTTGCAGGTTCGGATCTGGGAATAATCCCTCTCCACTTAACTATGGGAAGTACTTGGGCATAAGCCCTAAAACTCATTGTGAGGAGTACCACAGAAACCCCGAAGTAGCTGGCCCATTGAGAGGACCTGCCAGCAAAAAGGGCAACGACCCCTACCTGATTGACTAGTTCCCACCCGTGAGGTAAACCAAGAGCTGTCGTTTGTGGCCAAGCGGTATCAGTTTTACCTGAGCCGTGGAGTGAGGGGTACTGCCCCAATACACAAGCCATCAGACAGCATTGGTGGTCGAGTGAATCCCTTGAACCGATAGGAATCCGCACATACCTGGGGTCCATATCTATTTTCAGTTGCACAATTGCAGATTTCTTCTATCCAGAACTGTTGCCGGTCAGTTCCACGCCGTTTCAGATCCACCTGTTGTCGATCACTTCTGCGCCATTGCAGATCCCTTCCTGAACAATCTCCTGCTTATGGTTGTCACCCGCACAGGAGCAAAAATCATGGAGGAAGCACTTGCAGCCATCCAAGCCAAACTCCAGGAACTGGATGAAAAATTTCTCGGTCTCCATCTTGAGCATTCAGCTATGAACACCAGACGACAGTCCGAGTCTTCATCAACCAATGGGTTCTCTTCTTCCAGCAATTTTCGCGGTCTGAAGCTAGATTTTCCGTGCTTCAATGGTACTGATCCGACTGGATGGATCTATCATGCAGAACAATATTTCAGCCTTCATAATACTTTTGATGTCCACCAAGTTCCACTTGCCTCCTTTCATTTGGAACAGGAATCTCTTCAATGGTATCGTTGGTACATCAGGGCTCATGAAGAGCCAAAATGGCCTGCTTTTTGCCAGCTCCTTTTCCACCGATTTGGTCTGAGTGCTTTTGATGACTTCACAGGAGCTCTCACTAAACTTCGCCAAACTGGCACTGTGAAAGAGTATCAAACTGAATTTGAGAAACTAGCTAATCACACTGAAGGATTACCTGATGACTTCTACCGGAGTTATTTTATCAGTGGTCTAAAGGATGCAATTTGCTCTGAGGTCAAAATGTTCAGTCCCAACACAATGATGGAAGCCCTGGGGTTGGCTAAGTTGGTAGAAGACAAGATGGCAGCCCAACATCACTCCAAATCCTCTTTTGTTCCCTTCTGCAATATGGGTTCTCAACGACCTCCCATTCTGCCAGCTCCTCGCTCACCTCCAATCAAGCATTTGTCTGAAACAGAGATGCAGGCACGTAGAGAAAAAGGGCTTTGTTATAATTGTGATGAGAAATTCAGTCGAGGCCATCGATGTGTTCAACAAAAGATCTATCTCTTGGGTGTGGATTCTCCATCTGCCTCTGAAATTGGTGAAGAAGTTGCCGATGTAATGGATGCTCCAGTTGACACTCAGGAGCCGCCTACTGACCCTCCATCTCAGGACGACCAGCCCGAGATATCCCTCCATGCTTTAGCTGGAGTCACTGCCCCCCAAACAATGTGGGTACGCGGTTACTTCAAGAAGCTTCCTCTTACGATACTCATTGATTCTGGCAGCACTCATAATTTCATTGACCCTCGGATCGCCAAACAAGCTGATTGTTTTATCCATCCTTGCTCCAACTTTAAATTCATGGTTGCCAATGGGGGCACCTTACCTTGCAAAGGGAAGTGTCGTAATGTGCGTATCTCTATGGGAGATTATAAGCTCCGCTCTGACATGTTTTCCTTGACCTTAGGCGAATGTGATGTTGTTTTGGGCGCTCAATGGCTGCGCACACTTGGCCCCATATTATGGAATTTTGCTGACCTTTGGATGCAATTCTCCCCCGATGGACACAAACACACATTGAAGGGATTACAACCAGGGTCTCTCAGCATCATCAGTTCACATCGCCTAGAAAAACTCCTTAAGAAGAGTTCCCATGGTGTCATTGCTCAGCTCCATTCCCTTCAAATGCAACCTTCAGCGGCCCCCACTACTCCTTTGGATCTCCAACAAATTCTGGATCGCTATACAGGTGTTTTTGCTGAACCAGTGGGACTTACACCTTCACGACCAGAGGACCATCATATTCAGCTCCTCCCTGGTAGCATTCCTCCCAACATCAGGCCCTATTTGTGGAAATTCATTCTGGTATTTTTTGATGATATCCTCATCTACCGTAAAACATGGGCTGAACATCTCCAGCATCTGGCTCTTGTAATGCAACTTTTCTCTGATCATCATATCCATGCCAAAAAGTCTAAATGTGTTTTTGGCCAAAAGAAAGTTGAGTATCTCGGGCACATTATCTCAGCACAAGGGGTTCGTGTGGAGATACTCCAGAGCCTTCGTGGTTTTTTGGGGTTGACTGGCTACTACCGCAAGTTTGTCAAGGATTATGGGAAGCTTGTAGCTCCATTAACTGCGCTGTTGAAAAATGATGCTTTTACATGGACACATGTTCCTGAGCGTGCATTTGACAAGCTAAAACAAGCTATGTGTACTACACCCATTCTAGCTATGCCCGCTTTTTCAAAGCCCTTCACTATTGAGAGTGATGCTTGCGGCAATGGACTTGGTGTTGTTCTCCTTCAAGATGAACACCCCATTGCATTCACCCGCGAAGCCCTTTCCAGTAAGAATTTAGCTGCCTCTACATATGCGAAGGAAATCATGGGCATTTTGCATGCAGTACAAAAGTGGCGACCCTACCTCTCAGGGACTCATTTCTGCATCCAGACTGATCACTAGAGTCTGAAATATTTCCTAGAACAACGTGTATCCTCCCCAGCACAACAGAAATGGGTTAGAAACCTCATGGGTTATGACTATGAGATCACTTATAAGAAGGGTAAGGACAATCTTGTGACGGCTTCCCTTTCTCGCACATTTGATGACCAAGGTTCTCTTTCTGCTATTTCTATGCCTGTTCCAAATTGGTTGCAATCGGTTCAGCAGGGTTATGTCAAGGACTCTTCATTATCTCACATCATCCAACACTTGGACAACAACCCTTCTGCTGTTCCACATCACTCTTGGGATGGTGCTTCATTGCGATACAAGGGTCGTCTGGTGCTTCCCCAGAACACAGCTCTTCAACAAGCTATCTTCTATGAACTCCATGCTTCTCCGCCAGCGGAGCACTCTAGTTTTCTCAAAACGTATGAACGAGCATGGCGCAACTTCTTTTGGCAGGGCATGAAAAGGACAATTCAACAGATGGTGGTTGAAGGTGATACCTGCCAGCGCAATAAGGGTGAAACAACACCCCTTCCGGGATTTCTCGAGCCCTTGCCCATACCTCCCCGGATCTGGACAGATATTTCTATGGATTTCATTAACGGGCTCCCTACATCTGGAGGGAAGACTGTGATTTTGGTTGTGGTTCATCGCCTCTCCAAATATCGTCATTTTTGTGCTCTCATCCATCCCTATACAGCCTCTTATGTTGCTCAAATTTTCCTGGACCAGATCTTTCGTCTTCATGGAATTCCTTCTTCCATTTTCTCGGATCGTGGTGTGACTTTCACCAGTCTTTTTTGGACAGAACTCTTTCACCACACTGGCACCAAACTGAAGATGCGTTCAGGTTATCACCCCCAAACGGATGGTCAAACTGAAATTATCAATAAATGCTTGGAACCTTATCTTCATTGCTTCTCCTCTGAGCAACAACATCAGTGGGCAAAGTGGCTCCCTCTTGCTGAATGGTGGTACAATACCTCTTACCACACTGCCTCTAAAATGACTCCATATGAATCAGTTTATGTTTAGGCACTGCCAGTTCTTCTTCCTTACACCCCCAGCAGTTCTCCAGTTCAGGCAGTTGACGCAGTCCTTCGTATTTTGCGCGCAACCCTTCACATGGCAGGAAATCGCATGAAGCAACAAGCTGATCAACACCGTTCTGAGTGCACTTTTGAAGCCGGTGATATGGTTTTTCTTCGTCTCCAACCTTACAAGCAATCCTCACTCAAACTCAAAGGGCATCATCAGCTCGCTCCAAATTTCTATGGGCCATATAGGATTCTTCAGAAGATTGGGTCTGTTGCTTCTAAATTGGAACTTCCGCCTTCTTCCCGCATTCATCCAGTATTTCATGTCTCTTGTCTGAAGCAAGTTCTTGGCACCAACATCAAAGGCCAAACTATTTTACCAGAATTGGATAATGCAGGATCCATCTTTTTGGAACCGGAGGCTGTCCTCAATAAGCGCACTCGTCATCTTCGCTCTAGCTCTATCACAACGGTCTTAATTCAATGGCACGGAATGCATCCTGAGGATGCTACGTGGGAACCACTCCTCCAGATACAACGACAATTTCCACATCTAAATCTTTGAGGACAAAGCTTTTTCTAAGGGGGAGGGGATGTTAGGAAC
>LPNX010837973.1:45767-202553 GCA_001517045.1 Pseudotsuga menziesii
CCTCGAAGTGGCTTGCGATTAATATAAAAGTCATTCTGAGTTCTGCTACTATATCGTGTGTTTTGATTACTTGTTTGCTGCAGGTTCCTCACATCATGTTTAAGGGGACTTCTAAAAAGCTTAATGGATGCATTCCAATAGGGATGTGTTGATATTATAGTGGTGTATGATCGATTAGAAATGTATGTTGAGTAGCGATGTGTGAAGAAGATCACCATGAACTATCATAGATTTGCTATGAACTGGTGAATACCTCGTGGAGCTATCCATTGTGTAGATGCCTTATCTGACATGTTTTTTTTTAAGTCTGCATTAGAGTAAAAATGTGCATTCTTGAATACTGTCATTTGAAGAATAAAATGATAAATTATGAAACGACTGGGAAGGAAAACACAGAGCTACGAATTGCCGCAGATAAAAACTCAGCAGTCATTACATCAAAAAATTGACGATGGAAGATTGAGTCTCATGTTTGGGATTTATCCCACATTGGCTGTGGAGTCTGTTAAAAAGTGCAACTTTGAAGGGCTGAGATCGACATAAGGAAATATCCATGAGTTTGAAACATTCTGCGGGTTGAACATGCCCGGATGAAGAAACTTTTTCAAATCACGGAATAGGTTAATTGATGGAAAGATCGGGTGGTTGAGAAAGGAGCAGATATAGATCTACAGTCGTGGATAATTCCATAGATTGAACTAGCGTGGAAAAAGTCAGGATTTCAATTCGTGGTAAGTGTTAGAGGCTACGAAGATCGATGGTTATGATAAGAGATCGGGTTGATCAACAGAAAAGGTGAATTCCACGTTTGAAAGATACTTGCTCGATCAGAAGTGAAAGAATTAGCAGAATGTTAAAGTTTTCAAGTTTGGACAGTTCCGATGAAGACAAATTATAGATCAACGGCTGATGTTGATTCCCCTAAATCAAGATATGCAGGTTTATAGTGTTGATTTTTTGGTATAAGCCACTAAGGCAGATGATTGTTCAACTATGAGCTGCTACAGCGGATGGTTGTTCAAGTATGAGCCACTACAGTGGACGTTTCTTCAATGGATGATTGTTCAAGTCCAAGCCGCTACGGAAGATGATTTTCCAATTTCAAGCTGCAACGGTGGTTGAATTTTTGGTTTGAAAGTCGAAAGGGCTTCCGATTTCTTTTGAGGCGTTACGGCAGATGAGTTTCAACCTTTTGAGCCGCCGCATCGAAAGCTTTCGGAGATCCGTGCCACAACGATGGATGGGATCTTGGTTTACTCTTCCTTGTGGAAAATGATATGGAGTTCCATGTGTCATGGAGGAAAATGGTTGTTAGAATAATCAACCCATAGTTACCTACCTTAGACATTAATTTAATCATTTTTGTCTTATTACCTAGTTTCCTAGATTCCACTCTATGCTAGTTTCCTTCTACATGTCCTAGAAGTCAACACATGATAAAAATGAGTCATGGAGCACTTGGGAAACATCTTGAAAAACCATTTTAGCATGTCTACTTTATTCCAGACTCTCCAAAGTGCATATTTGTTTTTTATGTAAAGCTGCCTTGTTTTATTTCCGTTTTAAGGCAAAGGGAAAGATAGACTAGTGGTAACTTCCTTGTTTTGTGCCCACATCATCCTCCCTCCTTTTATCCAAATAAAAGCATGTATGAGTTGTCTTTCCATCCCTCTTTAGCTTTTCCACTTGACTTAGCCAATTCGTGAGCATCTACCTAGATTTGGAAACTACTTTATGCACCTACGGTGGATTTGACTAGTTTTGGTAAGCCTGCTTTTTTACTATTTCAAATGGAATATTTATGCATTTGAATCTCTCATGTAATTATATATTACAGCAGCCTATTACTTCACAAGTTTGTCTATTGTACACTTACTCAATATAGATTAGTGTTAAGCTCCAATTTCAGTCTCCTTTCGTGTTAATTTTACATGTTTGATTAGCAATTTTGTGAGTGTAATTGTTCTATATCTTGGGTTCAATTTCCACATGGTATCAGAGCCTTTGTAGATTGATTTCCCTCCTTCCATATTGCTATTGTAGGTTCAACATCTTGACTAGGAGGATATTCTGCTAACTGAAGGGCACAATTTCTGAGCTATGGACCAATCTCAGAAGATCATCTTGACTCCATTCAATTTCTTTGAGTGGAAAGCTGAGATGGAGATATTGTTGAGAGAGAAAGGTATCTACAGGGTGACTATGGAAACTAAGGTAGATCCCTATGAATTTGTAGAGAAAATCAAATGGCACAACAGGAGGGATGAGGCCTATGGTCTTTTGTATCTGAGCATTTCAAGCGACCTCCTCTTCCATCTTGATGGATTGACATCACCTAATGAAGTGTGGGAGAAGCTTGTAGATATTTTTGGTAAGACAAATGAGATGAGAGGACATAAAATCAAGAATGAGCTGATCTCCTTGAAAACCAGTAGCTTCGAATCCTTGCAGCTCTATTTTTCCAAGTTTAAAGCCCTTGTTTTGCATCTAAAACAGTGTGAGATCGAAAAGAAGGAAGAGCAACTAGTTTTGGCCATACTCTCTAAGCTTGGCCCTGACTATTCAGTTTTTATTTCGACATTCCATGCCACCAAGTTGACATCTTGAGCCTGGAAGATGCCTAAGCTTGCAAAGTTCATGGAATCCCTCACACAGGAACAAGATAAGTTGGTGATGATGGGCACCTTCAAACCTTCCAAAGACCAAGCTTTGGTTGTTGGAGATTCAAGGGTGGATTCAAAAAGCAAGAAAAAATATAAAAATCCACCTGAGCAAAAGAGAGACAAGAACAAGTCTCAAGAGGAGCCCCAAGGTTCCAAGAAGAACTCCCAGAAGAAGAAGAACAAAAGAGAAATGAGCAAGTGTGCATACTGCAGCAAGGGCTATCATCCTGGGAGCTCTTGTATGAAGAAGAAAATTTGGCATGTTGACCCAACTCCTAGAGAAGAATAACATCTCCCTTCCTGATTGCTCAAAGAAGAGGGAAGGAGGATCAAATTAAGAGGACAGAGAGAGAGCACATGCCTTGGTTGCTGGCACATCAAGCTCGCCTAGTTTCATCATAGAATTTGGATCTTCTAGACATATGATTTCAACAAAACAAGCATTCTCCTCTCTTGACATGTCGAAAGGTCCACCAATAGTTTTGGGATATGACTCTCTAACTGACAGTTTGGGGAAGGGAAGGATTGATATTGACCATGGTAAGTTCAATAATGTGTTGTATGTTCCAGGTCTTGCCTCTAATCTCTTGTCAGTGTATCAAATGACTCACACTGGGTCTCCAAAGAAGTTCATCTTCTCCCTTGATGATGTTGAAATCACTGAGATTTCAAATGGTAAATTCATAGTAAAAGATGGTGTTGATCACACTTCAAAGGTATACATGTTTTCCCATTTTCTACCCTACTCAAACCCCTCTGCTCTTCTAATTCATGATAATCAGGAAAGAAAGCTTTGGCATGAAAGATTTGACCATCTTAACTCCAAGTATATTTTTATTTGAGTGAAAAATATATGGTCATAGGGTTACCAAAGATCAAGTTTTCTAAGGGAGTCTGTCAAGGTTGTATCCTAGGAAAACACCCAGAGCACAAATATGAGAGAGCTAGTCATGAGAGAAACTCTACACCTATTGAGTTGATCCACAATGACATTGCTGGTCCATTTCCTCATATGTCCATGAGTCAAGACAAATATGCACTGACCTTCATAGATGACTTTTCCAGGTATTGTTGGGTTCACTTCTTAAAGCATAAGTCTTATGTTTTTTACCTCTTCAAAGTCTTTAAAGCCTTGGTTGAAAACCAGTCTAGGAGGAAACTCAAGATCCTCAGATCTGAAAATGGTGGTCAGTATGTCAAGTCTGAGTTCATTCAGTATTGTAAAGATGCAGGTATTCAGATGCAGAATTTGATCCCTTACACACCACAATAAAATGGTGTTGCTGAGAGAAAGAACAGGTCACTGAAGGAGATGGCAACCTGCATGATGGAGGCTAAGACTTTGCCACCAAAGTTTTGCGGCAAGGCTATAAACTGTGCATCCTACATCCAAAATAGGGTGCCTCATAATAATCTTGATGGTCTGACTCCTTTCGAAGCTTGGAGTGGGAACAAGCCAGATGTGACCCATTTCAGGATTTTTGGCTCAAAGGCTTGGGTTAGAATTCCAACTGAAAAGAGAAAGGCTTTGCAGCCCCAAAGCCAAGATTTCCTATTTGTTAGGTATTCTTAAGAAAGGGTACAAGCTGATAAACTTGAGCACTAACAAAGCTTTCATTGAAAGAAGTGTTCAGTTCCAAGAAGAGCCTTTAGCAGCAGTTGAAGTTGGAGAGTCCTCTTCACCACTAGATACATTGATTGTAAGTGAAGAGACTAATGAGTTTGTTGATTCTGATATGTCTAATAATGATTATTTGATTGCATATCCTAACATTCCTACAATACCAAAACGGGCAGCAAAGACCATTCATGCAGCTGGGGAACTAGCTGGAAATCCTAATGACACTAATAGGACTAGATCTCAATTTGAGAGTGCCCTTTGTGTGAAAGATCCTCTATTTGCTAAGAAGTGATATCTTATGGTTGAATCAGATCCACAGACATATGAAGATGCAGCACATGATCCAATATGGCAAACAACCATGAAAGAAGAATTCAGCTCGCTCCAAAAGAACAACACTTGGGAACTGGTTGATCTTCCCCCAAGGAGGAAGCTAGTTCAATGTAAGTGGGTTTTTGTAACGTCCCCGACCCTCCGATCGACGAAGAGGACGCTACCATGGCGTTAACCATCTAGGCTAAGAGGCCCATGAACATGCACACTCATAATATGGTGAAAAGTTGAAACAGAATGCTTTGAACTAAAACATGCATACATGATTACTTATCATACACAGCGGAAGCAACATACATTCATACAAGCATTCAACATGTTCATCATGATCATTAACAGTAAATAGGATCACAGAAGTAAAATAGACAAGATTACTTATCTTTATAAAGAACTCGTTCCGCAACCAGCTACGTCGCTGCAATGTTCCACCCAACCATAGGCTAGCACGCTCCTAAATCTCTCAGCAATGCTGCCACCCCCGAGCCGGGCATGACTCCCCAAGGAATAAGGAACTAACAGTCTTACACATAGCCAAGGGTAACAACACCACAAGGGTACACAGTTCAGCCAAGCCAACACGATTGGATTTATTAGGCGAATAGCAGATCAGCCAAGCCAACAGAGTTGGGTTTATCAGGCCATCTAGGAGCTGGGAAAGGCTAATGCTAAGCTGGTGAGCTCACTAAAGAGCTGTAGACACCAACACCATAACCATCCTGGATTCTAGAACACCCACACACACCCAACACAAGGAATTTAGTTCCTTCTCTGCAACGCAGTCCCTCAGACCCTGATCTTCCCTCCAGTGCTTTTCAGGGGTTGTGGAGAAGAAATCCAGCTCAGTAGCTCTTGTCCGTGTGGTTCTCAACCCACCAAGTTTATTAAGCACCGCAGGCCCTCATTCACCAACCAAAAATAGTCAGGGACAAATCCACTGCATTCAAGCAGCCATTTACAGGGAAAAACACAGTCAAGCCATCGTGGCAAATAATAGCTAACATGCTCACATGAACCCACAGCAACCCAATCGTCAATACCATCGCTGTGAGACTTACACAAACCAGAAAATGGTTAAAAATACACAGCCAACATTCACAGCTCAACGTGGATTCACAGGAAAGATCATTTCGATCTTCTACCAATGCCGCATTGCAGGTATCTCAGTCAACAATGCGTGGGGAAAACCACTCCCATCAATCAATGGAAGAAAACCCAATAATTTTTGTTGTGATCTGCTATGATGGATGAAAACAATACACAGTCCAATGCGTGGAGGCCGAAGTTGGTTCTCTATGTGGATGGAAAGAACAAAATTACAGACTGACAATTAACACTAGAGAGAGGATTGGAACTCCCACACAATGGATGGTAAAATATTTCATTCCCCATCCTTCATGAGGAAGACGAACAGCCATGATCCGAGGGAGTGGGAAAAACGGTCCCTACGTCGTGGAGAGGAGAGAAAGCATGGCATGGTAGTGGTCTTCTTGCCAGCCAATCACAGCCTCAACTAACAAAAATGAAATAACCAAGGGAGGTGGTGGAGAGGAGGAATTTTTTTTTTTTCATGACTCAATGTTTCACATCCCTCTTTCCTTTTCCTTTGGAATCATGCCCCTTCTCAATTTAGTTGCTGCGAACATAGCTAGTTGGGTTATTTAATTAAAATGTGTGTTTACATGATGCCATAATTAAATATATGCCACATGTCCCGATATACCATCGGTGACCATTCCTAATCAGAAACACAACATAACCAAATCTATGGTGGGGCCTTGGCCTTTAGCTCCGCACCAAGATTATTTACAACATATGTATCCTATGTACTTTAATGCAAGTGGGGTTAAAATAGGGGTATTACAGTTTTCAAGACTAAGTTTGCTGCTGATGGTTCACCTTTGAAATATAAGGCAATATTGGTAGCCAAGGGCTACTCACAAGTACATGGTATTGACTACAATGAAACCTTTGCACCAGTGGAAAAGATGGACTCCACAAGGCTAGCTTTAGCCATTGCAGCTTTGAAGCAGCGGGAGGTACATCACATCTATGTGAAGTGTGCTTTCCTAAATGGAGATATCACTGAGGAGATTTACATGCAGCAACCTGAAGGGTTTGTTTCTAATCCATCTTTAGTGTGCAGGTTAAAGAAATCATTCTATGGGCTCAAGTAAGCCCCTAGGGCTTGGTATTCCAAGATTGATGGCTTTTTGCTATCACTGAGTTTTGTTCAATGCAAGTCTGATCCTAATGTCTATTTGAAGTTGATTCATGGTTCTTTGATGATTATTGTCTTGTATGTGGATGACCTTCTGATTACAGTAAGTTCAAAGAAAGAGATTTCCTCCTTGAAGGATGTAATGAACCATGCATTTTCTATGACAAATTTGGGATTGTTGAGCCAATTCTTGGGTCTCAAAATTGTTCAATCCCAACATGGAATCAAAGTACATCAGTCCAAGTATACCTTAGATTTTCTAAACAAGTTCAACATGAAATATTGCAAGCCAAGCAAGACTCCCTTCCTTTCAGGAGTTAAGCTTGAAGAAGCAGGTTCTTCTCCTATGGTAAATAATACACTGTATAGGCAATTGATTGGGTGTTTGCTTTATCTTACACACACTCGACCTGACTTATCTTATGCAATTAGTGTGGCTTCGAGATACATGGATCAGCCTCATGAGATCCACTGGAGGGAAGCCAAAAGGATCCTAAACTTTGTTCAAGGAACAAGAACTCATGGGATCTTCTACAAAGCAAAATCTTATCTTGATTTGATTGGGTTTACTAACAGTGATTGGGCAGGTGACAACACATATAGAAATTCTACATCAGGATATGTTTTCATGCTTGTAGAAGGATCAATCAGCTGGTCAAGCAAGAAGCAAAGTGCCATAGGACTCTCATATATAGAAGCAGAGTATAGAAGAGTTGTAAATGCAACAAATCAATGTTTGTGGTTGCGGGGATTACTTGGAGAATGTGGCTTCGAATCAGAGTTTTCAACTATTATCTACTGTGATAATCAAAACACCATTCGAATCTGAAATCATCTAGTTTAGAGACAACGAACCAAGCACATTGAGATCCATATGCACTACATCAGACAGCTTGTGCATGATGGTACCATTCATCTACTCTTCTGTGCATCTTCAAAACAAGTAGCAGACATCTTCACCAAAGTTTTTTTGTGAGAATACATTCATAAATCTAAAATCACTGCTAGGGATTGTTGATCATGCTATGAAGCATGATTGATGACAAGATTTCCAAATTTTGTTTTCATGTCCATGTTTAAGGGAATATTTTCCCACTGGGTTTTTTCCTGTTTCTTTGGTTGTATGGACAAGCAGTATGTAAAGGGTGACTAATGTTGAAATATTGTAACTTTGAAGAATATTCTATATGTATCTTTTGTGGTCCCTAATGGTCCTACCGGGAGAACCACTTGTATTATCTTGTACCCCGATGCTTCTAATCGGAAGAACTAATAAGAGTCATGAGGTTGTCCCCTCTAATTGTAAAGGTGGGTCATTAGCACCCCAGTGTGGTTACTTGAGCCTACATGTGTAACTCGAGCCTACATGATTAACTCGAGCCTACATTCTAGATGAGTTAATTGAAGTGAACGGATGAATATAAATAGAGGTGTAGCTCTCCTCATTAGAGACACACACTCTCACTTGTGTGGCTCATTAGTGGAGAAGAGAAGTAGCTGGAGAAGGAGGAGGATCAGGGTTTGATCTCCTTGCTGGTTTTGTCTTTTATCTTTTTGGGGAATCTATATTGAGGAAGCTTTTGCTGGGTTTTTCCCAGGATAAATCCTTGTGTTCCTTTTGTATGGTTGTGCTTGTCTATCTTTCAGTGATCCTGTTTATATGCTTTTGTTATGAATATGAAATGAAATACTGATGTCTTAGCTAAGCATATGAAAATTTAACAACTAATCATTGTTGCTAGGCCCTATATTTTTCTGATATTTACTCATAAAGTCAGGCTTAAAGGGGGTGTTATAATAATCAACCCATAGTCACCTACCTTAGACATTAATTTAATCATTTTTGTCTTATTACCTAGTTTCCTAGATTCCACTCTATGCTAGTTGCCTTCTACATGTCCTAGAAGTAAACACATGCTAAAACTGAGTCATGGAGCACTTGGGAAACATCCTGGTGTTGCAGCAGAAAAAATTTCCCAAATTTCTAAAAAATTGGGACCCTCCTTTCAAATTTTGTCTTGTTTAGTTTTATTAGGATTGCTTAATGTTACTGCAAGTTTGATCTTTGAGGATGCTTGTTGAATGGATGTCATTGTTTGCTGATGCTGCCTTTTGAATCTGAGTTTTGATTTACAGGTTATTTCTTTTTCTTCACTGTCAGAAGTTTTCAGTACAATGTATCGGAGCCATAGTTCCTTGCAGAGCCATCGTTGCGGAAGCTAAACAACGAATGTTCCGATGCATAGCTCCTGTATTTACTGAGCCCGTAGACTTATGGATTTTCTTTGTGTTTTCTTTGCTATCGGAGCAATTTATGAATTTGGACAGAGGCCGTGTCTTTTTTATTCCCACCGTTGCGGTCCCTTAGCAAACTAACCGTCCGATTAAATAACTTTTCGACCGCCGATGTATGACGCCCATTTTAGTACCTTTTTTTTTTCGTCGACGACTTGTTGTGCTCCGGAACCCATAGACCATGGGTCACCCACCGTTGCGACATTCCAGTGAACTAACCGACCGATGTCAAGTGTTTCGATTTGCCAATGGGGATTTTTATATGCCCCATGCCTGGTTGTTTTCCCATCGTTGTTATGAGCTTGTAACTTGTTTCATGAATGACGAAATGTTCTTTATTTTTTATCAAGTTGATATTTTCACGTTGAAAACGCAGTACCAGGTTTCACTTTTAACACTGGTTTTATTAGTAGTTTGGTTTATGTTTATTGAAGGTAGTCTAGATTAATGATGAGTTGTTCGTCTGATTGCAGATAAACCTAGGAGATTTTATAGATTCAGTTGATGATTACTGCTGCAAAAAAGGAAGTTGGCTGAAGAAAGGAAAATTTGAAGCATAAAGAAGAAAGCCAAAATCGGAGACTGATAGGATATCAAAAGGACCATCGGATTACGAAGCATAATCATTAAGAACATGGTCTCGGGCTTCGGGGTTCGTCGGTTACCAGGCCGGTCTTTCTTACAAAGTGTTGTAAATCTTAATCTTGGTTTGAAATGTAATGTTCGTATGAATCATGACCACTCACAAAAGACAAAACGGTTTGGGGAACCCAAAAGTCACGACTCGGGGGGGTGGGGGGGGGAACCCAAAGGTTTTGCTGGTTTTTGTATAAATTGAGGAAAGTGAAAGGAAAAGAGGGGGGATTTTTCCTAGTGAGACTTGTGAAAAACTTTTTGTAAGAGGAACTATTTTGTTTTGCAATAATATAATTACAATTTTTCCTGTTGGATAAAGTGTTGTGTGGAATGTTCAGATGTGGTGAAATGAACAATGTTGAAGGGGAACTATTTCATTTTCAGTTGTGTTTCATTAACTGTGAGATCGTTGTAACTTTCTGAACCTATGTTCTTGTATGAATGTTCCCTGGTTTATTTTATGATAATTTCCACTATGAGTAATGAATGTTTTAACAAACGAGGAGCTATCTTGTTGTGCATATCTCTATTCATGTTTATGTGTTTTGATTCTAAGAACAACTACCTGTGATTTATCTTAACATATGAGCAGTAATACATTACTCATTAATTGATAATATTTTTCCCTAGGGACAACTTAGTTATTCTTGTTTTCTGTTGTGTGTGATTTAGATGTGAGAGAGTTTAAAAAAAGAGGTAAGAACCTGCGCATCACATTGTGACCGCTCCTCGTATTCTTTAGCAATCTGCATGTTAGATAGGCACATGCATATCATACTTAAAGTTAAAAAAATACACGGTGGACAAGGCCGCAACCAGTAAAACCCTTTATTTTTGTTACTTGACCTACGGTAGCCGAACCGAACTGGATGGATTCCCCATACCAAACAGTCACGGGCTAGTTGGGAAAGTTGACTGGGGAGAATCCCTTATTGTTTTTGCCTGCGATTTTCCAGGCCTCAACACCTAGAAACCCATTTTAGCATGTCTTCTTTATTCCAGATTCTCCAAAGCGCATATCTGCTTTTTCTATAAAGCTACCTTGTTTTATTTCTGATTTAAGGCAAAGGGAAAGCTAGACTAGTGGTAATTGCCTTGTTTTTTACCCACATAATCCTCCCTCCATTTCTCCAAATAAAATCATGTATGAGTTGTCTTTCCATCCCTCTTTAGATTTCCCACTTGACTTATCCAATTCGTGAGAATCTACCTATATTTGGAAACTGCTTTATGCACCTAGGGGGGATTTGACTAGTTTTGGTAAGCCTGCTTTTTAACTATTTCGAATGGCATATTTATGCATTCGAATCTCTCATGTAATTATATATTACAACAACCTATTACTTCACAATTTTATCTATTTTACACTTACTAAATACAGATTAGTGTTATGATCCAATTTCAGTCTCCTTTGTTGTTAATTTTGCATGTTTGATTAGCAATTTTGTGAGTGTAACTGTTCTATCTCTTGGGTTCAATTTCCACAATGGTGAGATGGATGAAAATAAAGGGTGAGAAAGTGTTGATATTTCAAATACGTGGAATTACGGGTGGTCGACATGTGAGCAGGTGTTAGTATGAGAGGTCGATCGCAAAATCCGACGTTCATGGTTGATCACCAAAGGGATCAACAACCCATATTGTATTCCATGGATTAACATGCATGAGGATTAACCCATCATGGCAGACGTGAAAAATATTGAGGGGTTTGAGAGACACCCTATATAAATTTCGGGTCCAGGGCCTTCACCGTAATCCCAACCTATCTTGGCAGACGCAGAAAAAGATTGAGGGCCACTCTATAAAAATTTTGGATCTGGGCCTTCACTGTGACCAACGCACAAGTTGTTTGGCAGAATCACTTGTGAACTATTGGATCAATTGCGTGATCAATATCAACGATGGAAAAAATCTTGGTGGTCGTTTTAGCCGAGGATGTGGATTTGGAGATGCCGATAAAGATTGAGGGAACACCAGTTTTAGTGGAAAGAAAACACACAGGCCTACAGATGAAGAGGCACAAGACAGAATTTGAAGAATTACGATCAACATGTTACAACCTGTCTATGAAAAGATGTTTTTATCTAGGTTGAAGAGACGCAATTGTTGAAAGAAGCTTAAACACTGAGAAGTATATAAGTAGTGGTGAGAGTAAGAAGGAAGATGTCTTTGCAGTTTGAATTGCACGATAAAAATCAGAAACCAGTGGGTGTTATAGAATTTAGTGGGAGAGAAATTGTAAGAAGCATATTAGGGTGGAAGGGTGGTGCTAGGCCATGCTACATGCGTGCAAGGGGGTCTTAGCCTCCTTCCAGTAGTAGCTGGAAAATCAAGGTATTAGTGTATCCTTATCTGTAGGTGCAGGAACAAACTAGGGTGTGGGTGCATCCTTCAGTGGTGGCTGAGAAACTTGGGGATTTTTGTCTCCAACAAGTGGTTGCTTGCAAATAACTCTTGTAAATACAATTTTGCAGTATAGAACGAGTTGGTGGTTTACTCTATTGGGCTTCCACATTAAAATTGTGTTCTGTATATTCTTGTTGTTATTTGCTTCTAATAATAGATTTAAAATTGGTTTAAAATAATAAAAAGATAATAATACCGATTCACCCCCCCCCTCTCAATATTGACCTATAAACCAACAGATACGACCTTATGTAATGAAACTATGTTCTTGAAGTAGAGTTGAACATCATTGAAACACTCTTGTGTGAATTGTCATGCTAATGTAGACTTGATTTTTATGATATAGCATAGTTGGTTGTGATATGCTAGTTGTGTGTGAGCTGCTACACCATCCTGTCTATGTTTTCTGTAAGCTAGGATTTCAAACAATGATCAATCCCAAATTTATCCCAATATAAGTTTTTTCTTATCCAATGCAACACTTGATTTATCTAGTGTTCTCTCTCCTTTCCTCTAAGAACGTTGGTCCAATGAGGTTTCTCCTTCCCACCAAGCAAGGAGCATCATCGTAAGATTAAAATCAATATGGGTTAATTCCTTAACAGACTAGGCTTCGGTCCCCATTCCATAATTGGCTCCTTCTCATCCAGCAAACAAGATAAGTGATCAAAGAATCAAATCAGTATCAGTGACCCACCCACCTCACTCAAGCACTCAGTATGGTTTCAGGTTGAATGCCTGAAAAGATCCTATGGCGAACAAACTTCTTTGAATGTAAGATTTGTTCATAGGTCATAGGGCAGAGGGAAATTGAAAGTATGTTTTCCAATTACCCATAGTTTCCAAGGATCTGTACCAAGTCGGTATGGATGAGTTTAAGGTCCAACCAAGGATGAGCTCAGAGGCTCAGTTTCATGATGTTTTCCTGAGGATGCATATCAAGGCAGTGAGTATGAGGCTGATATTAGAGGATGAGAAGTATCCAATATTTGTATTTTAAAGGCATGTTGGCACAAAATTGAAGGAAATCCATACAGTCTAATTAGTCTTGCAGTCTAATTTAAGTTACGTTGTATTTGTTATCAGAATTGATCAAGCCTAAAATGGCAGGCAATCCTTACAGTCTGCTTCAACAAGAATTTCAGGCACACATTCTTGCCTCATTAAAGTCTTCAATAGATAAGAGTCTGAATCCTATATTGTTTATGTTCCTTGTTGAAAAATTTTGCCAAGATCTTTGTGATCAAATTCTAATGAAGCATGGCTCTAATGAAGCATGGCTCTGTATCTTAACTTTTCTTTAGGTGCCTTCGGAACCAAGATCAGGCATGTCATCAAACACATGGATTCCAACCATTATTCCTCCCTTTAGTGGATTCATACCCTTTTTGTTTAGTCAAGTCAAGCCCTTCAATATCCTAATTCTACAACATAGAATTTACAACTTAGGAATTCACAATAATACTTAGAGTTTTTACCAAACTTGAGCTTCTCGCCGGAAATTTGCACATTTACATTTATCTTGTATTTTTTGTTACTGAATAATCAAAGTAGCAGAGGGGATGTTACATCTCCTCCCCTCCTTCCATCGGAATCTTATCTTTTATGGGATATGAGAACACTGAATTTTTTAGTACTAAATGCACCCCTTCTTCATACTCTACATGGTTGGATGTATTTTGCAACTCATGCTCCCATTATTTTCCTAGCATGCTACCTTCGTACACCTCCCATCATTTGAGAGATTCCATCACTCATTGAGTTCCTTGTGGAAACTAAAAAATGCCTTGAGTGGCGTCCATATCATCTTCCCCTTCATAATCAATTTGCTTAACGTCCACCATATGGGCCTTATTATCAGGAAGTTCTAGCTTAACCAAGGTTTGCAAGCCATAACTAGGGTTTTTCAAAACAAACAAACAAACAAACAAAAAAACCTCCATCCCCGAGTAATGTTGATATCTTATCTATCGTTATTGACCCTTAACTATTATTATTATATAGTTAATGTTGACCATTAAAATATTGATATTATATGATTAAGGAGGTCATCATTGTATTATTATTATATATTAATAGTACATTATTTCCACAATAATCTAAACTTATCATATTATCTTTAACTCTCACTTCGTAATTCTTAATTAACCTAGCTTACGGTGTAGCATGATGTAGCGTACACAACTGTGATAAAGCATATAAGGTTTATTATTTTATAATTTCCTTAGGAGGCCCAACTTTTTACCAAAATTCCTCGAAAGTATATGTTTCAATGGAAACTAAACTCATATTTTCATCCATTCTTGATTTTTCTCTCTATGTGGCGTCCATATAGGTCAATATGTACTCATACAGTTTAATTTCACACCATCTAATCTAATTGTTGATTGTATGGCTCACATGCGTCTAACAAATCCATACAATCATATGCAGGTTGGGAATATTCTTGGCCATTGATTTATGATGGTTGGATGGAAATCATACAATCATATGGATTATTTCAAATGGTTTTTCCTCCATGGCATATTTTTCTCTTTTGGAACCTTGATCTGTATAGTTCCACTTTTAAAAGACTGACTTTGCTTCAATTGAAAATTAAACAAATGAATATCTTATGTCAGTGAAACTCTTTTGTCTCTATGATGTGTTACTCTTGCAATTCCTCAATCTATCTCTACCAACAATAATCCCTAGACCTTCATGTTGTCATAAACTCTGTGGGTCCAAGACTACTAAATTCATTGTTACCCCTTAACATGTATGGGGTGACTTGAATATAATTTATAATGCGATCTCCAATCACATCTAGCAGTTCCACAAATGAGATCTATGATTTTCCCATAAAAACTTGATAGAGAAACTTTCAACCTATTTATATTGCCTTTCCATATTCCAGAGGTAGATGGGAACATTCAATTGGTACCTATGTTATGACATATGCTCTCCACTTGACTTATAGTAATTGTTTTCTTAACTTTAGACAAAACAATAAGAGGTCAAAGGTGTAACTCTATAATGGCTCATATATCCTCAAATATCGTTTCAATTTCTTATAAAGCATCGTGGTGTGGTTATAATTCTTCTTTCGTCGTCAAATTAATTGTATGGATTTTTTGGTTAGTTGTGTCCCTAAGCATTTATGCAAGTGCGGCCATGATTTCATGTCATTAACAACATTTTACCTAGGCATTTTTCATATCACATCATTTCACTGGACACCTCACCCATTTCCATAATGTCCCCCTTTTTCAATTAGCTAGTTGTGTGTCATGTTCTAAGGTCGCTACATATTACTCATATGTATGGTACCTAAATCAAAGTCAAAAGAGTCACAGTACTCTAAGGGAAATGAAATTAAATGATGAATGCAAACTATGCCCCCTTACACAATGGTTATGTGCCAACTTATCAAATCTAAATCTAAAGCGAAGGGGACTAAGCCAAAAAATGTTTAAAAATTAATAGAAAGATATAAAAAAATGATCATAAAAATGGCTCAAGGAAAGGGTAACTCAAGAAAGAAAGAAAAAATTCTTTCAACGTGATCTCACATGAGCGATGTTGAGGCAGATTTTTATTTCTTTCTCACATGCACATTGGGTTGAATGTGTCATAGCATGGAACTATTATAAGCAATGGCATAAAGTCTTCATAATTGGGGTCATAAGCTCTGCCTTCAAGTGCATTATCTCCCTTTCCTTGGATCATGGACATGTCTCCTACATGAAATCATTTCCTTCTTCTACTCGTGGACTTATATCTCACGTGGGAATTCTAGTGGATCCAATCCCTCTTTGATATTAGAGAGAGTATTATTTGGTCACGAAGCATATTTATTGCTAGACAAACCTTTATAATTTTGAGTTGGGTTGTCTTCTGTCATTTCCCCTTTTTTATTTTCTATGACTCTACAAGTAGAGATGGCTTTCCAAGTTGTGCCAGCTTGATAAAAAAAGGGGAAACAATTAATTATTTAATTTCGCCATGCAAAAAGTGACTTTATAAAGTGGCGTTGAGTAATTAATTTTTAAAGTGACGTAGGGAAAATTCACTTTATTAATTAAAAGGGGAAAAAAGGTAAAAGTGGTCAAAAATGGTCAAAATGAAGATAAAAGGGAAAGAAGTCACTCTCTCATTCATTCATGTTATTCTCATTTTCAAAAATACTTCTAGAGAGATCTAATAGTTTGTTACTCTTGGGATGGAAACCCTATGAGTGAATATCGATTTCATTGGTGAAACAATCCACCCTAGGACATCTTGAGGAGGAGATCACTGAAATTTCTTCATTGGGCTTCATGATCGTGAAATCATGTCTAGAATTCACTGCATGTCTGAATTAGTTTATGGTTTCCAATGATATTGGAAGAAGGGCACACTCGTGAAGGAGTTGTCTCAACCATTCGTGGGGGTCAAGTTTACTGCTAAGGAAAGGGAGGTTGAACCACTATCACTTCATTCTAGCTCTATGTTCCACATCTTTGAGGAGAAGGTTGACTTATGCTGAGAGAAGGGTCAAGTTTTTCTTGTGTGGACTATTGTTCCAATGTGGAGGGAACACTTCTCAACCTTACCATTCGTTGCTATAGATTTCAGTGGGAAAAAGGGAAGTTACCAAGGGTTGGGCGCATTCATTTTCCATCACTGGAAGCTTGGAACTGCCATTTCCATCTTCAAGTTGATTGTAGACACCGACACCTGGGCATGGAAAAGGGTCCTGTTTGTGTATTCAAAGTGTTGTACATTCATCGACACTTCCAAGGTCTGCAAAGACTGCAATAAATATTATTTTTCCACTTTATTCTATAAAGTTATGGTCTTGAAATTAATGCTAAATATTTCTTGGAGCACTGTAATGTTTTCCTAGAATCCAATGTTCCTTTAAGATATAGTTTGTGTACCTATTATATGTTAATGAGGTCTGAATTTTATTAACTAAATCAACTTTCAAATAATAAGTCACACCATAATTATTTGATGAAAGCATTGAATTGATTCCTAAGAATTATGAATAGAACCTATAACAGTGTATTGTTAGTACACCACTTATGTTTGATGAAATCGTAGACCCAAATTGTGTTAAAGAAATGTAATTGTGGAAGATATTATATTTTTTATTATTATTATTATTACCCCTTCCGGATATGTTGTTCCTCCAATCAAGGATTTCATTGATGTATTTGGTCATGTAAAGTATTGAGGTAAAACCTCCATTGTAAGTTGAGTTAGTAATACCCACAAAAGCATTATTGAAATCTATTTTTGAGTCTTCCAAGGAAAGTCGACCCTGGAAGCAAGGAGAATTGTTGGGTTATTAGGCCTTTCATTTTATTAATATAAATTGGAGAGGTACCTTCCTCATTTAGACAAGAAAAGCACTCATGCAAGTTCACTATAGAAAGGAGAAACTGTCCATTTGAGGAGGAGGAAGTTGTCTAGTCTTATTCTTTATCTCTTACAATGTACTTGGTTGAAGTCTATATCAAGGAATTTTTGTTGGGTTTTCCTCCCCACAAGTGTTTCCCATGATAAATATTTTTGTTATCTTTTGTTCTATTGTTCTTTCTATTCTTTCAGTGGTCCTTGTTTGTTTTGGCATAACAATTTTAAAATCTTAACATGGTATCATAGCCAACCTGAAAGAAGACATTGTGCAGTAGTTTTCTCGCAATACAACAAGTAAGGGATCACTATTCTGGACACCTACTTCCATAGATCAGTTGGAAAAGAAGAACCATTCAACTCTCCCTAGGAGGGCACATTTTTCTATCGAAGCAGTTTTGAATTCTGTGGATTTTTATTTTTTGGCCTACCACTACTACCAGGAGAAACTAGGGCATCATATTTTTCAAGGTTCCATCCACAGATTCCAGAAAATAAAGATACATTATTGCTTTCCTTGGGGAAGCACACATTTTCCTCCAATCATTTCTACAAGTGATCTCAGTTGGAAAATTAGGGTTTTCCAGTAAAACCATAAATCATCCTAAAGAAGATTCCAGAAGTAGTCCTCAAATTGGTAAGTTCTATCTCTTATATTTCCATTTGAGGATCTCATTCATTAAATATGACAAACAGTACCAAGCTTGATGAAAATATTGAGGGAGCATATAACTTCAAAGCTTGGAAGTATAGATTCATGCTCATCCTTAAAGAACTTGACCTAAAAGGCTATATTAAAGATGAGGTCAAGGAACCAGAGGGAGATGAGGCAAAGGCCAAGAAAAATAAGGATATGATCAAATCCAAGAGGATCATAGCTCATTCTATCAAGGATAATTTTATCCCCAATTTTCTTTAAATAATACTCAAACATACATGTTTGATGCACTAACCAGTCTGTTTTAAGGCAAGAACATCAACAGAAGAATGACCTTGAGAAACCAACTCAAGGGTGTGAAGATATAGAAGACAGAACATATGCAATCATACTTCTCAAGAGTATCTAATATCAAAGAATAGTTAGAATCCATTGGTGACATGGTGGAAGAATCAAAAGTGGTTATGACCACCCTAAATGGTCTCCCGACATAATGGGATTCCTTCATTAGAGGAATATGTGCTAGAATAAAGTTAACCAAGTTCAGTAAACTATGGTAAGAATGTGTACAACAAGAAGGAATGATAGCAAATAGAGAAGAGAAGCTAAATTATAATGAAGATCAAGCTCTAGTTTCTCATGCAAAGAACTGAAGAAACAAAAGGAAGAGTCAAGGATCACCTTCTAGAAGACCACCAAACTTCAAAATAGGTAAAATACCTAGAAAGGATTACTCATCCTTTGAATTTTATTCATATCATAAGATGGGGCACATTGCTATAAATTGTCCTCTTAAGAAATATCAGTTCAAGAAGAAGAATTGAAAGTACCATGCCCATGCAGCTGAAGAAAATGATTCAGATAAGGAGAGGTAAAGAGAAAATGAAGACTCTAGTGAAGAGTATTTCCTAATTTCAACTGTTAAGGAGAGAAACTTCCTATGGCTTGGAGGTACCACAATAGACTGAATGACACCAGAAATCAATCCTTTTCAAAATTCAAGAGCAATAAAGACATCTAACACTAAGGGATATAAATCGTACCTTATTCTAGACGGTTGATGTAGATCCCCATTGAGATTTTCCAATCACACTTGTATTCTGAATTCGCTCTCAAAACAGCAAACAAGACAAGCATGCTATATATTCAAGTGTTAGGCCTACTCTAGCATATATAATCAATCATATATAGGCAAATAAATACATCCATGGATACAATATTCATAGTTATGCACATGTATTGGATAGGAAATGGATATTTCTATTAATAAAAATATAGATACAATAGTGACAACCTCTGTCGGCACTTCTTCGAACCCGAGAAACCGAGTCCTCCACCTGGGCCTCCACCACTTCAATCCTCCATCTATCAATGGAAAGCTCACAAAGCAAAGGCAAGCTTGGGAAGAGCAGAACTATTTTATCCAAAGGGAAAAAGGGATGCAGACTCAAGCATATCAAGTTAGGCAACAATGGACTATAGTTTCCTTGCTCTCAATTTTCTCCCCCTTCAATGTATCCAAGAGGCTCAATATATAATACTCCAAAGAGAAAATGGAGGGTCAATATCGAGAATTCTCAAGGCATATGGAAGGACAAGAGACAAGATATTCGGGACTCTATGAGGAAAACTCCGAAAATATTTTTCTTCATGCACATTTCCCGATGTACACAGGTTTTGGCTCAAAATCTGTGTATGCACGTGAGTATGGATTTAAAAGTTGTGTATAGGCATAAACAGGTGTTTTTTGGGGATAATATTGGAATGTCAAAGTATAATATGGGAAAATGGGGTCCATAGAGTCTGCGTAGGGATAGGGAAGGCCATAAATATGTGATGAACCAAGTGTGGTAAAATCAGTTATAACATATGCCCCCTAATGTGTGAGGTCAGGGGGATAACATGATGCCCGAAATACATTATAAAATCTATCCCAGAAGTGGAGTAATGAAGAACCAGGTGGAAGAACCAGCCAATCAACAATATAATACAATGATCAATCTCTGCATATGATTGAAATTATACATATAGCAGTCCCAGATACATAAGTGTACAATGGCCATGAATAGGCACGATATACAAATGTCATGTGTGGTCATCGCCATGTACAATATACAATGGATCAAGATCTCCATAATGGATGAAGATATCTGATATACACTGGAATCTAGTCACGAGAGTTGACATCTCTTGATTACAAGCACGATCAAGGAGGTAGAATATGTGGAATGCCACCAATCACAAAGATATTCTACATAAACCTCTACTAGTACATGTCCTACTGTGTGAATAGATGTGTCAAGATCAAACATAGTAGTCCATCGTCTAATTACCAGTCATTGATGTATACCGTTAATAGATACAAGATCACCCATTGATAATGAGAATGGGAATCAAGGTACAAAGTGAAATCTAACAAATGTGAATAGATGTGTTGAGGTCGAACACTTGAAAGAATCCATCAATTAGGGGACATTTATGTATTCCCAAAACTTTCAATGGCGAGAGAACCTACCACTAATGACTGTAAGTCTCAAGGAAATAAAATGGACTCTAGACTCCTATTCCAGAATAAATGATCTTAATTGGATGGAATGGAATCCGCTGGAAGGAGGGAATTAAGGCATCTCCCATCAACCAACATGAGGTACTCAGCAATGCTGGATAATGTGGAAGAACTCAAACGAGAAAGATGTGCACGAACTAGTAACTATATCGGGAATGGTCGACACGCAAAGTCAAGATAACTGAGGAATGGTCGACTCATGCTTCAACTTCCTTCGAACAAGAGCATAAGGTGAATGGTGACTAAATGTAGGCAGCATGGACTTGATATGCAAACTAGGAAATCTCTGTGACACGGGAGGCATCGAAAGAGGCTCCATAGGGATTGGAAGCATAACCAGTCGGTGGAGATAAACTCAGAGTAATGAGTACATCTCCTAAAGTCAAACTAGCAACCTGACCAATGGATGTGATATACAGTTCTCTGTTTGAAGGCGACACGACTGGATAGCTTCCAAAGATAATATCATTCCCCATCCATATTTTTATGTTTTTTAATTTTGTTGGACTTTTTCAAATGTTGAAAATATTGAAAAATAATAAAAGTGCTTTATAGTGTACATCTAGGAGGAGACGAGTGTCGCAGGAAAGCAAACTAGTTCCAAGCAGTGAAACATACCTATGCTCAATGCAAAGAAGCATGTGTAGGATAAGGACACTCAGGGGAAGGTCTTCTCATAGTAAAGGGTGATCAAGCTGCAAAGGATATGTAAAAGGATCTGCTTGGATAGGATTGAGACAAGCTTAGGCTACATGGCTTATAACTCAAAAACAGGGAGTCGACATAAAGCTCAATAAGGCAAGAAAACCTCATGAAATGCAATCAAAACTTGATATATACAAGGGAGTCCCTGGGGAATATCCAGCATAAATTTCAAGAGGAGTATGAAGCTCTTGCTCAAGGACATGGCGGGACTAAAAGGGACTCCCCAAACCTAAAGGAGAAATCTCAACACGGGAACCAAATGCAAAATGGGATCTAACTAGGGCACTCATGTATAGAAAAGCACTACCACTTACATAATGTCACTTCTAGTAGCAGTATGAAGGTTCTGTGACATCATGAAGTGAGTTCCTACCTAAGGTTAAGATGAAAAGGTCATAAGGCAATGCATAAATGCAAGAGGATGTGAAATCCTAACCTATATGTCAGTTCAACAATATACCTATGATAGGCACAAATGAGTCAAAGTCTCAGTCAAATCTCACTCAAATCATGTCCCTACATCAAAAATTAGGCCAAATCATCCAAAAATGTCAATAACGGTCCAAACTATATCAAAGTGGGTAAAAATTTCAAAAAAAAAATCTATAAAATAGTGAAAATTTATTTTTTCCATACTATTTGGAATTTCACCCCACATAGTATTTTTGAACCCAAAATTTGAAAAGCGATTCTAAGAGCCATGATCCACGAAATCACAAACTGCTTGGATCAGGTAAATCCTCATGCCTTACTCATTCATTTCAGTACTTTTATTTTGATTTTTCATGGTTTTTTAATTTATGCCATCCCAAAATAGGCGGTTTCGGCCCACGTGAAAAATCAGCTGATTTCTGTGTATAGGGATCGACATATGCGAAAAAATCCTCGATACCCACGTATGCACATAGTTGTTTTGAAAACAGACGCGTATAAGGCCGTGTTTGACATTTTCAAAGGCAAAAACTAATGAAACTTTAAATTTCTTATGAAGGATGGTTATTGAGTGGCGTGAACGAGAGCATGAAGACATTGACAAGGATGTGCAAGGAAATTTACCTGCCCAAAAACCTTTGAGGGCTTGTGGTTTGTACAAATCTTGGCGTCTTGGTAGCTTGAGAGCAAAACCAAGACTACTCCAAATGCTAGTAGGCTATTGGGATACTAACACAGAGACATTATAGATGGATGGGATTCCCCTCAGCATAGAGATTGAGGATATATACTTCATTACAAGACTCTTCCGTAGAGGGGAAGTGGTCAACCTATGAGCTCGTGGGTTAGGAGGTGGCCTCACGATAGAGGAATACATTTTAGTGTACTGCCTCCCTGATACAAAAAAGGTTGGGAGTCAAATCCCGGTGAAATTGGTCCAGAACCTAGGGCTGAAGGGCATACTATTGGTACTTGGCAGGATTGCAGCACTGGCATCCCTCCATCAAGCATATATACCATTGATTTACTATGCAGTGGAATGCATGAGGCCTATTATATATGATTGGAGTACCTCACTACTAGGCAACATCAAATAGCAGCTAACAGACTGCAAGATGGGAAGGGTAAGAAACTTCAGTTTCACTAGCATATTGAGTACCTTTTTCTTTGAGCGAGTACCGGGGATAAGCACCAGAGTGGAGATCACTCCTCACGGTGCTCAGGATCCAACTCATCTATGTTGGGTGAATGTGATGTGACGACTAGGTGGGGAACAAGTGGCCAACCCCTACCCAGCAGATTTCTTCCTCTAGTGATGCAAGCAAATCATTGCCATAGATGACTACACCTATGAGGGGTCTGTGGAGACCCTGATATGCCCATCCCACTGGGATCTGCATATGGAGACATAGGTAACAATCCCGACTCAAACTTGTTTTTGAATTATAATTTTTTTTGTGTTTTTTTATATAAAGGAATCAAAAAGGCATGTTTTTGGTGTGATGACATATATTGATACTTGGTCATATACTTGCAGATGTGGGCCCTATATGGCTAGATGATTTCCCTCATCATCATCAAAGGGGGAGGGGTAACGACATTGTAGGTGTGGATGTGGAGCGGACGCTCCAAAACATCCATACGAACTTCATTAGGCTGACACACAGAGTACCCACGGGGAAAGTCGAGGAACTTCTTGAGGCCATGCAGCGATAGGTGGTGGGAGTACCACATGTGTGGGTTCGCTTATTATAACGGCTAGCTAGAGCTGCCATGTGTTATCATTACCAGTACCCTCCACATGATTAAAACCCTAGATGTATTTTTTTGTTAATATTAACCATGTAGTATATTTTGGTGGCTCAGAATCCCCAATTTTGTATTATGACATTATGTATTATGACACCATGTTTTGGACTCTATTTTAATGAAAATGACTTTTGATGGTCGGTTATTTATATTTACACGTGTAAATGTATTGTGCATGGTTTAATGTTTATGTAACAAATGCCAATCTAGCACGTAATTTGCATATGATTCAACAACTTGATTAAAATTTCTTGTAATGTGAATGTATTTAATGTTCTCAAACTTTCGTTCTAACAACCTTACTCTCGAGAATATTTGTAATAAATTCGGATCTCTAATGCGATACACACCATTTAACTGTAAGACCACTAACTGTGAGTCAAGACATACCTCAAGAGATCGAATACCATGTGAAATGGCATCACGCAATAACTCAATCATGGCACTATATTCAGCAATATTGTTCGATGAAGGCTGCAAACATACACCTCCTGAAGACAAGACCTGAATCGTAGGAGTATAAATCACCCAAGCAGATGAACCTGAGTTTTGAGTATGGTAGCTGGTACCGTTAGCAAATCCTACATATACCAAAGACTCTGTCAACATCTACCACAACAAATGGAAGCAATTCAACCAACTCAATCACAACAAGGGAACCAAAACTATACTATGCAACTATACAATAATATACAAAGTATTAGCCCTGACTGAGAATTATGCATAGTATTTTTTAAGGTAGGGCCCATTTCTAGGCTCCGCCAAGGCTGTCCCTACATAATACACTAGCTCGTAAGCACCTTTCTCTAATACTCTTTTAACCATGTAAGGCCCACGCCACATAGGCTTCAAATTTCTTGTCCCTGACGGTTCACTAGCTTGGTCCCACAAAAGGACCAAGTCACCTTCACTAAGCTTTGTAGGATCGACAAACTTATCGTACTGGGATTTAACATGACGCTTATTAACCTTAAGAGCCACTAAAGCATCCTGACGTTGCTCATCAAGTTGCTCCAAGTGGGCCAGACACTCTTCTAATGCAAAAGTATCTGGTAAAAGTTCTACGGCTAGCTTCAACGAAGGAATTTCGCATTCAATAGGTAAAATCGACTCCACCCCATACACCGACTGATATGGGGAAAAACTGATGGCAATATTAACCATGTTTTGATATGCCCACAAATAAGGATATAGCATGATATGCCAATTGTTCATGCTTTGTGTGATGGTTCGTTGAAGAATGGACTTAAGTGACTTGTTCACTGCTTCAACCTGTCCATTCGCTTGAGGATAGTAAGAAGAGGAGTGCTCTTACTTATACCCTATATTCAAAGACAACTTTTCCATCATCTTATTTTGAAAGTACCTACCATGGTAAGTGACAAGATCCTTAAGGATACCAAACTGGGTGATAATCTGATTGAATATGAAATGCATGGTTGTCTCACCATTGGCTTTGATTGTGGGCATATCCTATGCCCATTTTGTGAAATAATCAATAGCCACAATAATGTGATGATGCCACTAAGCCTAAGCTAGGTTTCAATCCATAAAATCAACCCTCCACTTAGTGAAGGGACCAGCAATGATAATCATATGTAAAGGGGATGAATGCAAGCGCATGTTCCATGCAAACACTTGGAAAGGGTGGCACCGTTTGAGCGCATTAACACAATCCTTAAAGATGGACCACCAAACATATATTTCTCTCAAAATATTTTGAGCTATAGAAATCCCAAATATATCACCACCACACGCCCCACCGAAGAAATCATTCAGCACAGACTCGGCCTCTTCATGGGTTAAGCACCGCACAAAATGGAATCATCCCAACGATGATACAAAGTGCCATCAACAATGAGGTAATTCTTCGCCACATGACGTAGACGTCAATGCTCATCTCGCGAGAGGTGAGAAGGAGCCTTCAAAGTTTGAAAATATACGATAATTTCCCCATACCATGGGTCCATAGTCGCAATGAGAAAAATGTGCTCATCAACGAAAGAGTACTAATAGACCTCTCCTTCATCCAAACTAGGAAAATCAAATATGAGCTCAGCAAAAATTAATGACTTATTCGACTCTACCAAAACAAACTCGAGGTCAAATTATTGAAATATCACAATCCATTTATTATACTTTCCACCTATCATCCTTCTTATGAGTATGAATTGAAATGGATTAATTTGAGCCACAACCAAATTTTGGCGAAGAAGGATATAATGCCTCAAACGTTGGACCGCATGGATGGTAGCTAGGGCTAGCTTCTCGACATGAGTGTAACGAAGATCCACATCAATAAGGTTTCAGCTAAGATAATAGATGACATGCTCCTTGAGCTCCTCATCCTCTTGAACCAATATAATACTAACTGTCTCTTGTGACACGGCCACATATATCAAAACGTCACGGCTATAGTCGGGTGGACTAAGCACAGGGGCCGATGCCAAGGCTTTCTTTAAAGCATCGAAAGACTCCTGGGCTCACTCATCCCAGATAAATGGTGTGTCTTTCTTTAATAAAAACATGAAACCCTTAGTCAAATTGGAAACATTGACCACGAATCTTTGCAAGAAGTTCACCATCCCTTGCAAACATTGAAGATGTCTAATATTACGCGGGGGAGACAATTGAAGTATTGACTCAACCTTCAAAGGATTGACTCTAATTTCCTCCTTGGAAATGATGAACCCTAGTAAGCGACCAACTGTCATGCAAAAAATGCACTAATGAGGATTTAACTGAATTTGATAATGACGGCATCTTTCGAAAACCAAGCAAAGATGATCAGAATGACGCACTCTCAAACGAGAGTGAGCAGCTAAGTCATCAAGATAAACTTCAATTATGATTTTAAGGTCGTGAAATGCAAAGGTCATATCCCGTTGAAAAGTAGATCCAGTCATTTGAAGGCCTAAGGGCATATTACGATATGCAAACTTACCCCAAGGAAAAATGAAAGCAGTCTTATGTTGATCCTTGAGTTTAATCTGGATATGATTATATCCTGAAAAATCCATCCATAAAGGAAAAAAACTTTCTCTACGCACACTCATCCAAAATATAATCAATAAATGGTGTGGGGAAGTTATCCTTAGGATAGGATTGATTCAAGTCTCTAAAATCAGTGCATACACTGATCGTTCCCTACTTCTTGTCAACCCAAACAAGATTTGACACCCATTTAGTCAAGGGAATAGGATAGATGAAGCCAACCTTAAGCAACTTCTCTATCTCTGGCTTAATGGCGGGTGCTTTCCTAGGATTTATCATGCACAAATGTTGTCGAATAGGTTTAGCATCTGGATAGGTTTTAATTTCATGTTCGACATTACGAGGGTCAATTCTCGGCATCTCCTCATACAACCATGCGAAAACATCTTGGAATTCTTTAAAAATCTTGGTGTATGTTTCAATATCATCGGGGGAACAATCTTCCCCAATGTACACATTCTCAACCTTGCCAGGAATTAGAGAACTATTGATAGGTATAGTAGGTGACCAGTTGGCCATGTTCCCCTCGAGGCATGCTTATTAGAAGCACTTAATGGGACCATGGACCTACCAACTTTCTTGCTCAGAATCGCCCTATAGTCATCACACTCTACACGATCAAGCTTAGGAAGAAAATAATATCTATGATGCAACTCTCCCCAAGGTTGTTCTAAACCAGACATAGCTTCAATAATAGCCTCATCCATTGCAAAAATTTCATCGAAATAGTCATGCAAGTGAAATGACGCAACCGCCCAAGCGGGCAGTGCATAAGGGTCCTCCAACTTCGTCCGCGAAGAGGAAGGACTAGAATATACAACATGGCCAATATTAGCTTGATAAGACACCAAAGTTGTAGATAACAGCATGTCCTTCTCACCAGATTGAGATCCTTCATCCGAAGTACCCAGAGAAGGGAGAGTCCAAGGATCCTCCAAATTCAAAGTATGAAAAGGGAACTGAACTCAACAATGACAAAGCTCTACCAAGACTACACCCTATCATAAGAACAGGTGTGGGAGAATTAAAAGTTCCATCAATGAAGGATACATGCCCACCCCAATATTCTCAATTATCGGCTGAGAATGATCAATGATCGAGAGAGTTACTCCCGATGGTGATTTTGTACCAGAATTATCAAAATACTTCTGATCGATCCTAACAATCCTCCCATCCAAAGAAAAATAAACTACCCAGAAGAGAGACAACGCGACAGCTTGCATGTTATAAATCCAGTTACATCCCAATAAAAGATTATAGTTGAGGGGTGCATCAACCACCTCAACCTAGATCCCTATGATATCCCCCCTCCCCCCAATTGGACTTCAAGGTAAGGAAGTATACCATGCGGCCGAAAATATCTTTCATCAAACGCAGTCAACATGGTTCCATATTTTGACAACGTAGGAGAACCCAATCCCTTCCAACAAGCTAAAGACATCACAGAAGCCGCAATGCCTTCATCAAACACCGTGTGCTTGATGGTGTTGTTTAGACACTTTACATGCACTAAAAGAGACACATAGTAATGAAATCAAGGCTAGACTCCATGAGTTTCAAATTTAATCATTGTGGGAGAAATCCCATCAACAACCCCAAGAGTGGACAATAAGGCTTTCCTTTGTGAAGGGAAAATCTAAAGAACTTCTAAAGCAGACATCACACAATGAGTCTGTCCCAAATCCTTGACAACAAAATAGTTCTGGGTGGCTCGGGAATTAGGACTGTACCCTGAATGCTTTAAGAATCCCTTAGGAATGTGAGGAAGAGCTTCAAGCTTGTCACTAGGTTTTTCAATACGCAAAGAGCTCTTGGGTGGAGCAAGTTCTTTTCTTAGGTTAGTTTGCAACGTACCATAATCCTTAGAACGTGTCACAACATTTTCTACAGACATCATGTTGATGCAACCATAGAAACTTACGGTGTTCTGTGGGTCTTGACTCCCACCAGAAGCACTTCTAGATTCCATGGTCCTCAAGTTCATATTTTGGTTTTGCGGTAAAGGATCTGTCAACACATCTGGGCTCTATGCAATGAAATTCGAGGCATCTTCTATACGATCGGACAAGTGAGTGAGGTGATGGTCCCCACAAATATTGCAAGGAAACTTAACCTTATGTTTAGGCTTCTTGTCCCCCCCAACATTACCATTGTTCTTGTCATCATTAGAATTTCCATTCCTTATCCCACCCTTTCGGTTGTTTCTACCTTTCTTCTTATTCCTTCTGGGTTGATGGTTACCCTTCTAGTTCAATGATTGCACAGAAATTACATCCACCGTTTGAGTGGGATGAGATGAAGTTGTAGCTTGTCCTGACGCAGACTAGTTAATAGACAACTTATTCATTTGGTTTGCAACCAAGTCTGTAGGTTTAGAACTTGCAAACCCAACAATGCCATCAGCATGTGGCCCACGTTTGAACTTTGGATCAAAATTGGATCGTGGTGCATTTGGAATAATCTCATACAAAATCCGAGACTGAGCATAAATAAAATCTAATTGATGAGCTTGAAAGATAGCCTGCTCCTCATTATACACTCTGGATGTGGAAACATCCTTCACTATATAGGGAAATAACGATTTGAGGAACCATTCCAAAAGAAACTCTAGTGAAATGTGAGCCTTAATCAATTGCTTTTGTCTATTCCACTCTTGAATGTGATTAGAGATATGGGTGGCTTTATCCTGCCGAAATGTTGACAAGAGTTTAGTTTGGCATCGTAACTCATGGGTAGCTGAAAGTGATTGAGAAAAGTCATTCATAAGTCATTAAAGGTCTGATATGTGCCCCCATGAAACTCTATATACCACTTCACCGCAAGACCTGTGAGGGTGCGTTGAAATAGTATTAAATGAACAGAATCATGATTCAATGATTTCGAAGAGCACTATAGGTGGAAAGTCATAACGTGCTCACCAATTTCCTCACCATTCTTATATTCAAACTTTGGAATGTCTGAAGGAATATTGGGAAGGACAACCGGCCATGTTGAATCATGAGATATCATATCATTAGTCAATATCAATAAGTCAGGTAAATTTAACATTGCTAGGAAAGGGAGCCTAGGTTGAGCCATTTGGTTCCATGCTACCTGATAAGACTGGTTCACGTAGGTCTGATTGTTGTAAAATCCATGGCCTTGTCCACTAGGATAGGAACCTCCTTCCGATTGAATTTATAAGGTTTCATGGGAATACTATAGTTCAGATTACCTTGAGAGTGGGGTGCTACAAAGCCATAGTTGTGAGATTGATAATCGGGTTGATACTCGGACCCATAAGATGTATATTTTGGACCATGATATGGTACATAAGGTGGTACATACCCTTCTGACACATAAGGAGGCACATATACTTGTGACGTTACGGTGTGAGCAGACGTGGTAACAACATGACTAGCGGTAGTACTCTGGCTCGAAGGACCATGCGAGTTAGGGGGAGGATCTCTCGTGAGAAATGCATTTGAAGGAACCAATGTTGAAGACGATGGAATATGGGAAGGGATATAGCTTGTGCCCCCAATATTTACATGTCTAGGGTTATTTCCACGAATGGGAATACCAATACTAGGCCTAGGTCGTGTGTGTGAAGTTCCTCCCACCGCAAGGGTAGAAGGTGCAATGTGACTATTACCAAACCTCTCCACATGGAAAGGAATAGAAGTGCCCCCAGGCACAGCACCATGGTCAACACCTGATATGACATTGGATTCCATACCAATCTTGGGAAGGTCTGGCAGGCCATGCCTAAATGTGCTAGTGCTAATGAGTACATGGTGAGTCTCACCGCTCGGAATATGAGACCAATAATGGCGGTCTGAGTTTATGTAGTCTAGAAATTATGATAATACATCATTTGATGTCCCACCCACAAAGTGATTGGGATATTTTGAATTCCCATACAATCTCTCAGGTAAAGTATCCTCCTAAGGGCGTGGAGAAGGAGAACCTTCCGGACCCTCAGACGTATGACTCATGGTGAGATCTGTGTGGAATCAAAGTGAGTATCGGTCCGCATGTATTGTCTTCATCTCTCGCCCAAAGGAGGAGGAGACATAGAAGGTAGAAGACCTGCTAAACGAATAGAATGGTGGGGTGTCACGCTTGGATCCACTATAACTCAACAAAAAAAAAGACTCAAACTAATTACATCCCCTAAAGCAATCTAGCGTACACAGAGCACACTCCTAAGAAAATCTACAGCCAAAATACAAGAAAACTAAGGGTAGGATATGTGAGCTCCTGAATGCAATAGATATGTCTCTCCTAGGAGAGGATTGAGACTCCCATACACTACAAATGGAGGTGTGTAACCAATTATAGTGTCCCTCATCTTCAATGTGTAAAGTGACTGTGTTGTCCGACCCCTACCTAGCCAGGACACTCACAGAATAACCCCTATAAGTACCCCCTGCGATACCTAGGTAAGAAAACTAAGGTCACCCCAATATAACCAATGCTTAGGAGGACAGTCGCAGGAGGTATTGACCGTATGGGAAGGGTAGCAAAGCCCGAAGCTCAAAAGCACCAACCGGTACCTCAAAATCCCCCAGATACGAATACGATCCTGGAAATATCTTCGACGCTCACAGAAAAAGGCCAAGGCTATCCCAACCACAATCATGTTAGGATGTCTCATTCTTAAATCCTATGTAAGAGGATCCTCCTGAGAAACACTAATTATACCAAGGATTTCACTCTCTCACCTAGACAGACACCTACTTGTTTCGTTTAGTAGTCTTGGAGAATTAACTCACAGTAAACTATTCCAAGACTCTAATTCCTAATCTTGTTGATGTACCCTAACAAAGAAAAATGTGTAGTTCATTTTAATTTAAGTGTCCATTTTAATGGTTGTGATTACTCAAAGGGAAATGACGGTGCAACTAATGGTATTATGACTCGGTAGTGAAATAAATATGCACACCTAACAAACAATTCCAAGTGCAATCTTGTCTAAATGGAAAAACGGGGTATGCCACTACATGAGATGCATGTTTTTCCTTCAAATGATAATGAAATCATTCCTAAATGAGAACCTAGCTATAACTTCAATAATAAAATCTAATGCAACTACCATGGAAGTGTAAAAATGCAACAATGCATAAATATGCAAAAAATCAAATATTTTTGTATTTTTTGAAATAAATGAGATGTAAAAGCAACAAAAAGACTCTACAACTCTCAGAACCTGCAACCACTCACAGACAACAGCCAAGCAAGGCACCAAGATAAAAGAGACCTAATGCACTAATCGCAAAACAAAAAAGGAAAAGGGTGACAAGAACAACATCTAAGGAAAAATAAATCAAAAAGGGTCTCTGGTTAGAAACAGAGCCAGTATATAGACACCAACAACATCCAGGAAGACTCTGCAACATTTAAAACTCACCCAGCAATTTCCAATCATCTAAATAAAGCTCAAAATAAAGGCATACGCGACTATTCACAGAAAACCTACGTACATACATAGGAATTCAGAAAAAAACCATGTGTATACGCAACTGTGAAGAGAAAACTGGCATACAGGAAGAAAAATAGGGTAAAATGATAGGCCAAGACAAAAATTACTTCAACCAAACACTAAAGGGTAAACCTGCTTCTAGACACGACACAGAAAATCAGAGAACATAGAGCAATTCAAGAACATTGTGCACCCAATCCCCAAATAAAAAACAAGGAACATCCCCATCAGAGTCACCAATTCTATTACAGAGAGAAACTTCCTATGGCTTGGGGGTGCCAAAAAAGATTGAATGACACCAAAAATCAATCCTTTCCAATATGCAAGAGTAATAAAGAAATCTAACATGAAGGGATATAAATCATTCCTTATTCTAGATGGTTGATGTAGATCCTCGTTGAGCTTCTCCAATGACGCTTATATTCCAAATTCACTCTCAACAACAGCAAACAAGACAAGCATGATATATATTCAAGTGTTAGGCCTACTCTAGCATATATAATAAATCATGTATAAGAAAATAAATACATCCATGGATACAATATTCATATTTATGCACATGTATTAGACAGGAAATGGATATTTCTATTAATAAAAATAGAGATGAAATAGTGACAACCTCTATCGGCACTTCTTCGAACCCGAGAAACCAAGTCCTCCAGCTGGGCCTCCACCACTTCAATCCTCCATCTCTCAATGGAAATCTCATAAAGAAAAGGCAAGCTTGGTAAGAGCAGCACTGTGTGCTCCAAAGGGACAATGGGATGCATACTCAAGCATAATAAGTGAGGAAACAATGGACTATAGTTTCCTTGCTCTCAATTTTCTCCCCCTTCAATGTATCCAAGAGGCTCAATATATAGTACTCCAAAGAGGCAATGCAAGGTCGAGCCCGAGCATTCTCAAGGCATATGGAAGGCCAAGAGACAATATATTTGAGACTCTATGAGGAAAACTCCAAAAATATTTGTCTTCATGCACATTTCCCGATGTATGCGGGTTTTGGCTCAAAAGCTGGATATGCATGCGAGTATGGCTTTAAAAGTCATGTATAGGCATAAACAGGTGTTTTTGGGGGATAATATTGGAACATCAAAGTATAATATGGGAAAAGGGGGTCCATAGAGTCTGCAGAGGGACAGGGAAGGCCATAAATATGTTATCAACCAGGTGTGGTAAAATCAGCTATAACATCAACTCTCACGGGATCAGTATTTCATGGAAGTGACACTTGGATTATAGACAATGGTGCTTCCAAACATATGACAAGACAAAAATATTATCTCTCATATCTTACCCAAAAAGACTATTCACACAAGGTACAACTTGGATATTATTATTCACAACCCATCAAGGGAATGGGAAAATCCTCTTAGAAATTAAAACCTGGAAATTACATGAATATGAAATAAATCTTATATGTCCCGGGTTTGAAGAAGAATGTTCTTTCTATTTCAGCTCTAGATGAGAAAGGTTTTAGAGATTTCCTTTGTAGATAGCGAAGTTCTTATGTGGCTAAAAGGAAAGACAATAGATGGTGCTTATAGTAATTGGTGTTGAAGGAGAACTCTACAAATTAAAGGGGCACACATATTCATCCCTTACAGCTAGTACCATCATCCCATGTGAACTTTGGCATATAAGACTTGCTCATGTCAACTACAAAGCATTTTTGATTGTGAGAAAGATAGCGATAGGTCTACCAGATATCCAGATCAATCATGAAGGAGTATGAAAAGGATGTGCTCGAGGAAATAACACCAAGAACCCATTCCCAAGCAGTAACAGCAAAGCAAAAAGGATCTTAGATAATTTCCACTCAGATGTGTGCAAACCAATGTCATCTCCTTAAGCGAGTATGTGTACTATGTCTATTTTATTGATGACTACTTTCATAAGACTTGGATATATTTTTTGGAAGGAAAAGATGAATTATTTGAAAAGTTCAAGTAATTTAAGACTCTTGTGGAAAATCTATCTAAAAAGAAGATCAAGACCTTAAGATCATATAATGGAGGATAATTCACTTCAAATGAATTCATGAACTTCTGTAAGGAAGATGGGATTAAGAGGGAGCTTACCACACCACATTATCCCCAATAGGATGGAGTGGAAGAAAGGAAGAATAGATCCATCATGGAAGCAGTAAGAGAAATGATCCATGATCAAGATCTACATATGCATTTATGGGCCAAATCAGTAGAACTGCATTCTAAGTACAGAATAGAATATCTCACATTACTCTTGGAAATAAAACCCCAAAAGAGATGCTCACTAGTGAAAATACCAAATTCAGCCACCTTAATATATTCGGTTGTCATGTGTACTTACATATTCCAAAGGAGAAAAGATAAAAATTGAACTCTTTCGGAAAGAAGGGAATATTTGTTGGATACAGTGACCAGCCAAAATCTTATAGAATCTACATTCTAGGTTTCTGTCAGATTGAGATCAACAAAGATGTCAAATTTGATGAAGATGCATCTTTCACCAAATCCAGAAAGATCTATACATATGAAGATCATGAAGAAGAGGAGGAGGCTCCTAGAACCACAGAAGCTACCAAACCACCAGTTAGATCCATTGAAGAAGATCATGACATGGAAGAACCCCAAGGACCCATGGAAACACCCCAAGAGATTATTTCAAAAAAATAATACCATCTTGGGCTCGTGATATAATAAGAGAAGAAGAAATATATAGTGCACCATAAGGAAGTAAGAGACAAAGAAACTACTCTAACTATGTGGCATTAATGTGAAACCTTATTGATGAAGAATGCACATGTTTTGAAGAATCTTCAAAGAAGAAGGAATGGATGGACGCCATGATCAAAGATACCAATATATATTAAAGAATGATGTTTGGGATGTGGTGCCAAGACCAAAGGACAAGTCAGTAGTTTCTTCAAAATGGATTTTCAAGACAAAGCATTTAGCATATGGCAGTATTGAAAATTTCAAATCAAAATTTGTCGCATAAGGATTTTCTCAAAAGGAAGGAATTGATTATGAAGAAACCTTTGCACCAACAGAAAGATATACTTATATCAGAACTATCCTTCCCTTGGCAGCCAAGATGAAATGGAAGCTACATCAAACAGACATAAAAACAACCTTCCTAAATGGTGGCATAGAAGAAAAAGTATATATTGAATAACCACCAATATTTGAGACTCATGATAAGGGGACACATGTATACAGACTAAATAAATCTCTAAACGGGTTGAAACAAGCACCCAGAGCATGGTATGGAAGAATTAATGGATTCCTGATGAACTTGGGATTTACCTAAAGTAAAGTTGATTCCAACCTTTACTATAAGGTTGTAAATGATGGGATCGTGATATTACTATTATATGCATATTATATACTTTGATAGGAGAAGAGAAGCTCATCAGCTAAGAAGAATCTTGTGGAATAATTTGAGATGAAATACCTTGGCACGATGCATTATTTCCTAGTTATTGAAGTATGGCAGTTTCCAGATGAGATTTTCCTAAATCGAGGAAAATATAAAGTTAAGATCCTAAAGAGATTTGGGATGTTGGATTGAAAGGAAATGAACACTCCAATGGTGAAAATTTTGAATCTCCTTAATGATGACTCTTCAAAAAGAGTAGATTTCACATTATACAAACAAATAATTGGCTCACTGATGTATTTGACAAATACAAGACCACATATATATTTTGTTTTTAATACCTTAAGTCAATATATGGTGGAACCCTGACATGTTCATCTAGTTGCAGTCAAAACATATGATCAGGTACCTAAAGGATACATTGGACTATGGACTCAGATATGCAGCCAACAGTGAGTCCAGATTGTATGGCTATGCTGATTCAGATTGAGAAGGGAGTGTTGAAGACGGAAAGAGCACTTCAGGATGTTGTTTCGGTTTGGGATCATGTGTGATCTCATGGCTTAGTAGAAATAAAACTAGTGTTTCCCTCACTACATCCAAGGATGAGTACATTGCAGCATGTTGAGCCTGTAGTGAAGCAATATGGCTTCGCAAGTTATTGGTAGGATTGTTTGATGCCGAGATGGATGCAACTGATATTTATTGTGACAACCATAGTTGCATCAAGATAACAAATAACTTGATGTTTCATGATAACTCAAAGCATATAGAGATAAAATATCACTACATCTAGGATATGGTGTAGAGAGGATCCACAAATATTTTGTTGAAATACTGAGAGGGGGGTGAATAAGTATTTGCACAATTTAAAAATGTTAATCAAAAGCAAGTTGTTGATCACCAATCACAGCATATCATCAATGTGTATGAAAATAAAAGTTTGCATAGTACACAATAATTTTTTATGTGGAAACCAAAGTCCTCGGGGTAAATGTTAGAATAATCAACCCATAGTTACTTACCTTAGACATTAATTTAATCATTTTTGTCTTGTTGCCTAGTTTCCTAGATTCCACTCTATGTTAGTTGCCTTCTACATGTCCTATAAGTCAACATATGCTAAAACTGAGTCATGGAGCACTTGGTAAACATCCTGGAAACTCATTTTATCGTGTCTTCTTTATTCTAGATTCTCCAAAGCGCATATCTATTTTTTTCTGTAAAGCTGCCTTGTTTTATTTCTGATTTAAGGCAAAGGAAAAGTTAGACTAGTGGTAACTGCCTTGTTTTTTTCCCACATCATCCTCCCTCCTTTTCTCCAAATAAAAGCATGTATGATTTTTCTTTCCATCCCTCTTTATCTTTCCCACTTGACTTAGCCAATTCCTGAGCATCTACCTAGATTTGGAAACTGCTTTATGCACCTATGGGGGATTTGACTAGTTTTGGTAAGCCTGCTTTTTTACTATTTCGAATTAAATATTTATGCATTCAAATCTCTCATGTAATTATATATTACAGCAGCCTATTACTTCTCAAGTTTGGCTATTGTACACTTACTCAATCCAGATTAGTGTTATGCTCCAATTTCAGTCTCCTTTGGTGTTAATTTTGCATGTTTGATTAGCAATTTTGTGAGTGTAATTGTTCTATCTATTGGATTAAATTTCCACATGGTATTAGAGCCTTTGTAGATCAATTTCTCTCCTTCCATATTGTTATTGCAGGTTCGACATCTTAACTGGGAGCATATTCTGCTGACTGAAGGGCACAATTTCTGAGCTATGGACCAATCTCAGAAGATCATCCTGACTCCATTCAACTTCATTGACTAGAAAGATGAGATGGAGATATTTTTGAGATAGAAAGGTCTCTATAGGGTGACTATGGCAACTGAGGTGAATCCCAATGCAGCTACAGAGAAAATCAAATGGCACAACAGGAGGGATAAGGCCTATGGTCTTTTGTGTCTGAGCATTTCAAGAGACCTCCTCTTCTATCTTGATGGATTGACATCACCTAATGAAGTGTGGGAGAATCTTGTAGATATTTTTGGTAAAACAGATGAGATGAGAGGACATAAAATTGAGAATGAGCTGATCTCCTTGAGTCCCAATAGCTTCGAATCCTTGCAACTCTATTTTTCCAAGTTTAAAGCCCTTGTTTTGTAGCTAAAACAGTGTGGGAATGAAAAGAAGGAAGAGAAACTATTTTTGGCCATACTCTCTAATCTTGGCCCTGACTATTCATTATTTGTTTTGACCTTCCATGCCACCAATTTGACAGCTTGATCCTGGAAGATTCCTAAGCTTGCAGAGTTCATGGAATCCCTCACACAGGAACAAGATAAGTTGGTGATGATGGGCACCATCAAACCTTCCAAAGACCAAGCTTTGGTTGCTGGAGATTCAAGGGTGGATTCAAAAAGCAAGAAAAAAGCTAAAAATCCACCTAAGCAAAAGAGAGACAAGAATAAGTCTCAAGAGGAGACCCAAGGTTCTAAGAAGAACTCCTAGAAGAAGAAGAACAAAGGAGAAATGAACAAGAGCGCATACTACAGTAAGGGCTATCATCCTAAGAGTTCTTGTATGAAGAAGCAAATTGACATGTTGACCCAACTCCTAGAGAAGAATAGCATCTCCTTTCTTGATTGCTCAAAGAAGAGGGAAGGAGGATCAAATTTAGAGGACAGAGAGAGAGTACATGCCTTGGTTGATGGCACATCAAGCTCACCTAGCTTCATCATAGACTCTGGAGCTTCTAGACATATGGTTTTGACAAAAGAGGCATTCTCCTCTCTTGACATGTCGAAAGGTCCACCAATAATTTTGGGAGATGACTCTCTCACTGACAGTTTGGGGAAGGGAAGGATTTATCTTGACCATGGTAAGTTCAATAATTTGTTGTATGTTCCAGGTCTTGCCTCTAATCTCTTGTCATTGTATCAAATGACTCACACTGGGTCCCCAAAGAAGGTCATCTTATCCCCTGATGATGTTGAAATCACTGAGATTTCGAATGGTAAAGTCATAGCAAAAGGTGTTATTGATCACACTTCAAAGATATACATGTTTTCCCATTTTCTACCCTACTCAAACCCCTCTGCTCTTTTGATTCATGCTAATAAGGCAAGCAATATTTGGCATGCAATATTTGGCCATCTTAACTAAAATTATCTTTCTGATTTGAGTGAAAAAGATATGGTCATAGGGTTACAAAAGATATTTTTTCTAAGGGAGTCTGTCAAGGTTGTATCCTAGGAAAACACCCAGAGCACAAATATGAGAGAGCTAGTCATAAGAGAACCTCTAGACCTCTTGAGTTGATCCACAGTGAAATTTCTAGTCCATTCCCTCATATGTCCATGAGTCAAGCCAAATATCCACTGACCTTCATAGATGAATTTTCCAGGTATTGTTGGGTTCACTTCCTAAAGTATAAGTCTGAAATTTTTTACCTCTTCAAGGTCTTTAAAGCCTTGGTTGAAAACCAATTTGGGAGGAAACTCAAGATCCTCAAATCTAACAATAGTGGTGATTATCTCAAGTCTGATTTCATTCAATATTGTAAAGATGTAGGTATTCATATGCAGAATTCAATCCCTTACACACCACAGCAAAATGGTGTTGCTGAGAGAAAGAACAGGCCACTGAAGGAGATAGCAACCTGCATGATGGAGGCTAAGACTTTGCCACCAAAGTTTTGGGCCGAGGCTATAAACTATGCATCCTACATCCAGAATAGGGTGTCTCATAAGCATCTTGATGGTATGACTCCTTTCAAAGCTTGGAGTGGGCACAAGCCAAATGTGACCCATTTCAGGATTTTTGGCTCAAAGGCTTGGGATAGAATTCCAACTAAAAAGAGAAAGGATTTGCAGCCCCAAAGCCAAGAGTTCCTATTTGTTGGGTATTCTGAATATTCAAAAGGGTACACACTGATCAACTTGAGCACTAACAAATATTTCATTGAAAGAAATGTTCAGTTCCAAGAAGAGCCTTTAGCAGCAGTTGAAGTTGGAGAGTCCTCTTCACCACCAGAACCATTGATTGTAAGTGAAGAGACTAATGAGTTTGTTGATTCTGATATGTCTGATAATGATGATTTAATTGTAGATCCTAATAGTCCTACAAGACCAAAATGGGCATCAAAGACCATTCATGCAGCTAGGGAACTAGCTAGAAATCCTAATGACACTAGGAGGACTAGATCTCAATTTGAGAGTGCCCTTTGTGTGAAAGATCCCCTATTTTATAAGAAGTGCTATTTAATGGTTAAATCAGACCCACATACATATGAATATGCAGCATGTGATCCAATATTGCAAACATCCATGAAAGAAGAATTCATCTCGCTCTAGAAGAACAACACTTGGGAACTGGTTGATCTTCCCCCAAGGAGGAAGCTAGTTCAATGTAAGTGGGTTTTCAATACTAAGTTTGCTGCTGATGGTTCACCTTTGAAATATAAGGCAATATTGGTAGCGAAGGGATACTCACATGTACATGGTATTTACTACAATGAAACCTTTGCATCAGTGGCAAAGATGGACTCCATAAGGCTAGCTTTAGCCATTGCAGCTTCGAAGCAGTGGGAGGTACATCACATGGATGTGAAGTGTGCTTTCCTAAATGGAGATCTCACTGAGGATATTTACATGAATCAACCTGAAGAGTTTTTTCTAATCCATCTTTAGTGTGCAGGTTAAAGAAATCATTGTATGGGATCAAGCAATCCCCCAGGGCTTGGTATGCCAAGATTGATGGCTTTTTGCTATCACGGAGTTTTGTTCGATGCAAGTCTGATCCTAATGTCTATTTGAAGCTGATTCATGGTTCTTTGATGATTATTGTCTTCTATGTGGATGAACTTTTGATTACAGAAAGTTCAAAGAAAGATATTGTCTCCTTAAGGATGCAATGAACCATGCATTTTCTATGACAGATTTGGGATTGTTGAGCCAATTATTGGGTCTCAAAATTCCTCAATCCCAACATGGAATCAAATTACATCAGCCCAAGTATGCCTTAGATTTTTTTAAAAGTTTAGCATGAAATATTGCAAGCCAAGCAAGACTCCCTTCCTTTCAGGAGTTAAGCTTGAAGAAGCAGGTTCTTCTCCTATGGTAAATAATACATTGTATAGGCAGTTGATTGGGTGTTTTCTTTATCTTACACTCACTCACCCTGAATTATCTTATGCAGTTAGTGTGTCTTTGAGATACATGGATCAGCCTCATGAGATCCACTGGAGTGCAGCTAAAAGGATCCTAAACTTTGTTCACGGAACAAAAACTCATGGGATCTTCTACAAAGAAAAATATGATATTGATTTGATTGGGTTTACTGACAGTGATTGGGCAGGTGACAACACAGATCAAAAGTCTACATCAGGATATGTGTCCATGCTTGTATAAGGGCCAATCAGCTGGTCAAGCAAGAAGCATAGTGCCATATCACTCTCATCTATAGAAGCAAAGTATAGAGGAGTTGTAAATGCAACAACTCAATGTTTGTGGTTGCAGGGAATACTTGGAGAAAGTGGGTTCTGTTTGTGCCAGAAATTTTTTCCAGACTACAATGAAACAAGCCAACACAATCTCAAACATTCAATCAAACAAAACTAGGGTTTAGGATTTTTGAATGGTTTTTCTGGTTGTAAAGTTTGGTGACTGAAGGGAATACATTCATGAACCAAATAGGAACTGAATCATAAGCAAAGAAGAACAGAGATGCATAATATAATTACCAATATCCAACAAAACATGACATTGAATTTCATTCACAACTGACAAGCACTACCAGCATACAAACCATAAACCAGCAATGAATTTATCAATCATGTAATTAAACAAGTTAAAAATGAAGCCAAAACACACACTGAAGGGTGGAAAGGATCATATATTTCATAATTCTGTTCAACAAATACACATGAGAGTTATAGTACTTAGCTCATAAACAAGTCATAGACCTCTTTAAGCCAGCCAAAAAGTAGAACCCCTCTTCTGTACCCTTGTCCCTCTTTTATCATTACAAAGAAGTAGTTCTATCTTCCCTTCATTAGGTCGAAATTGAAACTAACCATGTAATACCTCGGTTTTAATCCCCGCTTGCATTAAAATAAATAAGATACATATGTTGTAAATAATCTTGGTGTGGAGATCAAGGCCAAGACCCCACCATGGAATTGATCATGTTGTGTTTTTTATTAAGAATGGTCACCGATGGTATATCAGGACATGCAACATATATTTAATTATGGCATCATGTAAACACACACTTTTTAATTAAATAACTCAACCAGCTATGTTCGCAGCAACTAAATTGAGAAGGGGCATGATTCCAAAGGATAAGGAGAAAGGGGGGGGGATGTGGAACATTGAGTCACGAGGAAAAAGTCTATGTGTCGCCACCTCCCTTGGTTAATTTTCCGTTTGTTTGTTGAGGCAGCGATTGGCTGGCAAGAAGACCACTACCACACCACGCTTGCTCTCCTTTCCATGACATGGGAACCATTTCTTCCCACTCCCTTGAATCTTGTTCGTTCATCTTCCTCATGCAAGACGGGGGAATAAAACGTTTTACCAACCGTTGTGTGGGGTTTTCCCTCTCTCTCGCGCGCTGATTGCTGGTCTGTAATTCGTTTCTTCCATCCATGTAGAGAACCAACTTTTGCCTCTACGCATTGGACTGTGTACTATTTTTGTTCACCATTCGGATCGCAGTGGAAATTATTGGGATTGATTTTCCACGAATTGATGGGATCGAGGGTGATTCTTCTTGTGAATCCGCGTCGAACTATGTATGTTGGCCATGAATTTTGATCATTTTCTGATCTGTGTAAGTTTCCCAGCGATAGTATTGAAGGTTGGATCGCTTTGGGTTCATCGGATTGGTCCCTGGACTATTTTTGGGATGGCGAATGTTGGCTTGAGATGCTTGACAAACCTAGTGGAATGAGAACCACACAAACAGAGCTATTGACCTGGATTTCTTCTCCACAACCCCTGAAGAGCACTGGAGGGAAGATCAGGGTCTGAGGGACTGCGTTGCAGAGAAGGGGCTAACTTCCTTGTGTTGGGTGTGTGTGGGTGTTCTAGAATCCAGGCTGGTTCTGGTGTTGGTGTCTGCAGCTCTTCGGTGAGCTCACTAGCTTAGCATTAGCCTTTTCCAGCTCCTGTTCACCTAATAAACCCAACTGTGTTGGCTTGGATGAACTGCGTACCCTTATTGTGTTGTTATTCCTTGCTATGTGTAAGCCTGTTAGTTCCTTATTCCTTGGGGAGTCATGCCCGGCTCGGGGGTGGCAGCATTGCTGAAAGATCTAGGAGCGTGCTAGCCTATGGTTGGGTGGAACATTGCAGTGACATAGCTGGTTGCGGAATGATTTCTTTATAAAGATAATTAATCTTCTCTATTTTACTTCTGCAATCCTATTTACTGTTAATTATCATGATGAACATGTTGGATGCTTGTATGAATGTATGTTACTTCCGCTGTGTATGATAAATAACTATGTATGCATGTTTTAGTTCAAGCATTCTGTTTCCGCATTTCAGCAAATTTTTATGAATGCACATGTTCATGGGGCTGGTAGCCCGGATGTTTAACTTCATGGTAGCATCCTCTTCACCGGTCGGAGGGTTGGGGACGTTACAACCCAGCAGTTACATTAACTAACTTTCAACTAATTGACTAAAAATAGCAAAATCGGATTCCTAGCAAATATGGCGAATTTCTGAAAAATAGGTTTCAAAGAAGCTTCCATATCTCTCAATCCCTGACACCTGTGTAAAAACTGAGAGAGTTTTTTGTGAATGGGTCCATGAGGACAAAAACCTCTCTTGGTTTTTAAAAATTCATCTCCAATCAATCAGAATCTGCCCCGCAAGATGAACACTAAAACAGGAAAATATTAAATATTTAAAAACCCTGAAAAATAGGCTGCAAAGATTAAACTGAATCTTTTAAACCTTGATATATGTTGCAAAACTTAGAGAGGTTTTTGTAAATGGGTATATTATGAACAGAAACCTCTTTTTGTTTTCTAAAATTCCTCTCCATCAGCTCGTGGTCTGCATTCAATTTCAGTAACCCAAAACAGGAAAAACAGAGCAGAAATCTCAATAATTTGTTGCATTTCAATATCATTGGTTAATTCTGCTTCAAGCATCTCAACAGCACCTCTGCAAACATGAAAAAACTTTGCGCATATCCCCTGATGCAGCAGCAACTTTCCTTGCACAAAGCTCCAATGCCTCTGGTTGAAATACTTGGCATGGTAGACCCATTAGCCTTTGCTGGAGTATCTTCAGTATCTGATCTTTTGAATAGGCACGGAATGTTATAACCAGAGGTTGACAATTTAAGGACTGAAACTTAGGAATAAACTGATCATTCAAGTCTATTGCATTTGAAATTCCTATCAAAATACACTGTGAATTTGGGAATGTAGGAAACCTGAAGAGATCATAAAGCACTGCTTGGTCTTTTGAAATCAAATAATCCATCTCATCAATAATCAACAACTGTATGCAAATTTATTGAAAACATATAGACATGAATGAGGGCTATAAATGGGTGTTTGGCTTTAGAGTTGCATATTTTATATCATCTTTTTGGCATATGACTGTTTCGTTTCACATAAAAACTTTTTTAACTCCTGAAATGGAGAGCAATTAGCCGAGCATTTTTTCTTTCCTTGGCATTGCTCCAATATCTTGCTGAACTGAATTTAATATTTAAAAAGGATGAAACTTCATCTGCCAATCTTTCCCTTTGTTCTTTAAAATCACCAGCTGTTTTATCTTCATTGATCCTTGACATAAGAAATTCTGCACCTGTATCAATCAAAGCCATTTGTTTCGGACTGGCCAAAAATCTAGATGATGACCCTGAAATCCATGGACAAAGACTACCACCATCAATGCTCTTCTCACCAGAACATGATTGGCTGTCTTTGGAGGAAAACTATTTATTGTTGCATTTGGAATAATAGTAGCTTTTGGTTTTTCTAAGCGTCCATCAATGCCCAAAGAGGCGACATCTTCAATAACACCAGATCTCTGGAACTGGATCATATGTTGTTCAACATAAATGACTGGAACCTGAGATAGACTACCAAATATTTGCAAATCTTGAAGAGAACAGTTGTTTATCTTCATTTTCTCAATGCTCTTCCTATGTAGATCAGCACAGGAAGCTACAGCTAATGTTGGATCTTCATTTGAGTTTCTTGTAAGTGATTCTTTAGCAATTTTGTTGAAATAGTAAATTCTGGAGATTGTGGCTGATTATTACTAATAGCACAAGGATTTTGCTTGCAGTCTGTCCCTGCACTTGAATGTGACCAATCAAAGGAATTTACAGTTGACTTTGATGGAGCTTCACATTCTTCCCAGTTGGGCACACCAATCAACTCAACTGCTACTCGAGAATTTTCTTTACTTATGTCCCTTCCACCAACCAGAGGACTTCCATCCTGGAGTAATAAAGAACATTGAGAACATGAATATTGCTGTCTACAACCAGCATGTAAGCAAGGATGATTGAGATGTAATTGATCACCAGAGAACTTCTCACTGCCAATTCTTGAACTTTTTCTGAGTAGAAGTACAATTGACTTTTCAAAGGCATGATTTAGGCCATAACCTGTAAGAGAATATGCATTTAGATAGCATTCCATTTTTCCAATACTTAGATTCAAGTCATTTTGTATTGATTCTTTAGATTCAAATGTGACCTGTAATGAGGAACCTCCTAAGTCAAGTGCACCAAAAGTCTCCAGCATTGGTATATTCTGCAATCTTCTCTTCATATAATTAAGAGCTGCCCATCCAAAGTAAGCCTCTTCTACTCCGGTACTATTACATCTAAACTAAAGGCAACCATCACTGACAAGTAAACATCCTCCTGTGCATATTTGATTCGAAAAGGACGAGTAACAAAAACGATGATCTTCGTCATTGATTTGCCAGACTGCTACAATGTCTTCTAAACCTGAATCTGGCAGATCATATTGCACCACACGAGCAGGTGTGCCAAAATCAGTATTTTCAGAATCTTCCCATCTTGTATTTACTTTTATTTGATACCATCTCACTCCCAGTTTGCTGCAGGTGTCTTCAAGTCTTCAGCTCGCCTCTAAATGTCATGCTGCGAAACCCTGATTTTCTTCAACTGTCGATTTTCGATTTTTAGCAATGTGTCTTCATTCCAGCGTCTCCACCAGCTTCATGATATTTAATTTAGAACCTCTTTCCTGAAAATCTTTCCTTAATTCGCTCATTATCATCATTTGCCATAAATTTGCATACAGTTGCCAGAACAGTTGCCAGAACAGTTGCCAGAATCTCCCTCACATGAGACCAGACGCCTGTTTCACTGATAAAATTGGAAAAACACGTATTAAATGTGACCAATGATGTAGTTAACACTTTAGGAATGAAACCCCCAAAAAAATCGGACTGAAAAATGACCATTTCGGCAAAAATGATTTTCTTGTAGCGTCGTAGTGTAAAATTTTGGCCGTTGCGTTACAAGAATATTTTAAAACCAATTTTGGCGCTTTTTAGTCATTAATTCCATTTTGAATGAGGTTTTTATGGTAAACTTTGATCATGGTGTTATTTGTGAACCAATTAATCCACATAATGTCCTATAGAACCCTTCAAAACCATAAGAAAAACAAACCTAATGAAAACCTAAAGCAAAAATCAAAATTTCACTTAAAACCAAAAATTTTCTAAAATAAGCAAATGAGCAAACTTAAAATAAAAATCACAAGCAAAATATAAAACTGAATAAAACAGGATCATGACTTAACAGGTTCAAATCAGAGTTCTCAACTATTATCCACTGTGATAAGCATAGCACCATTCCAATCTTCAATGATCCAGTTCAGAGACAGCGGAGCAAGCACATTGAGATCCATATGCACTACATCAGACAGCTTGTGCATGATGGTACCATTCATCTACTCTTCTGTGCATCTTCAAAACAAGTAGCAGACACCTTCACCAAAGTTTTTTGTGAGAAGACTTTCAGCAATCTCAAATCACTGCTGGGGATTGTTGATCATGCTGTGAAGCATGATTGATGACAAGATTTCCAAAAAACAATTCTTGTCCATGTTTAAGGGAGGATTTTCCCACTGGGTTTTTGCCTCTTTCCTTGGTTGTATGGACAAGCAGTATGTGAAGGGTGACTAAGACTTGTTTCTAGGCCCTATAGTTTTCTGATATTTACTTATAAAGTTAGGCTTAAGTGGGGGTGTTAGAGTAATCAATCCATAGTTACCTACCTTAAACATTAATTTAATCATTTTTGTCTTATTACCTAGTTTCCTAGATTCCACTATATGTTAGTTTCCTTCTACATGTCCTAGAAGTCAACACATTCTAAAACTAAAACACATTCTAAAACTAAGTCATGGAGCACTTGGGAAACATCTTGGAAACCCATTTTAGCATGTCTGCTTTATTCCAAATTCTCCAAAGTGCATATCTGTTTTTTTTGTAAGGCTTCCTTATTTTATTTCTGATTTAAGGCAAAGGGAATGCTAGACTAGTGGTAACTGCCTTGTTTTTTTCCCACATCATCCTCCCTCCTTTTCTCCAAATAAAAGCATGTATGAGTTTTCTTTCCATCCCTCTTTAGCTTTCCCACTTGACTTAGCCAATTCCTGAGCATCTACCTAGATTTGGAAACTGCTTTATGCACCTATGGGGGGTTTGAATAGTTTTGGTAAGCCTGCTTTTTTACTATTTCAAATGGCATCTTTATGCATTTGAATCTCTCATGTAATTATATATTACAGCAGCCTATTACTTCACAAGGTTGGCTATTGTACACTTACTCAATATAAATTAGTGTTATGCTCCAATTTCAGTCTCCTTTGGTGTTAATTTTGCATGTTTGATTAGCAATTTTGTGAGTGTAACTGTTCTATCTCTTGGGTTCAATTTCCATAGTAAAACCATGGAAGCCTTTTTAAAATAGTTTTCCAAAAATAAATGGAGGGAGGAAACAACCCCCTTATTACAAAGACTTCAATTTTCCAGCTACAAATGGAAGGAGGGTAGAACCTCCTGATTTACAAGCTACAACTTGAAGGAATATACAACTCCCTGGTTTTCCAGCTACAACCTCCTTTCCTTGCCCCATCCTGCCACCTAGATAAGAAAAATATTGCTGAACCTGTGAACCTGTCAAACTAAACTATGAATCTTCTATTGATAACCTATGCACTCTAATCACTACCAAATCATCCATGTACACCAACAAGCCATTTCACTTCCATACACTTCTCATGTACATAATTTTTACACCTCATCATACATAATTACTGAACAAGTACTTCTTCTCTACTTTCACTACACATAAGGCATGCATCGCCATACATCATCATCATAGGAAATGCATCATAGTCATAGGATATGCATCCTCATCATCAAATATACATCATCATCATCTCATTGTGCACCATGTATGCATCATCAATATCAAGTATACATCATATTGCATAGGAGAGAATCATCACACTATGGTATGCATGTACATCATATTGTATAGGAGTGCATCAACATCATAGAGTGTACATACAATATCATCATAAAGTGTATCATATCATAGAATAAAAGGTATGCAACATCATCATCATAGCCTCCATAATAACTCAAAATATATATAGCAATACAGAGTCTCACATACTAAGATCAAAGATGAACTCTATTCTTGAGAGACATGTGCCATCATTAGAGAAACCCAAAAGCATGAACCATACCTTTTCGAAGATCACAATATGAAGAAATAGTAGAAAAACAAAAATAATCTCTATTTCATTTCACCACATAGCCCTCCTAACAATATTTATAACGAGCCAATAATTTTGTAATTCCGATACTGTATGAGAAAGTTATGTCAATTTTAGTGAAGATGCCCATCAATTTCTCCTCCACAAAGTTTCGCACTTTTCTCAAAGAGTTGCGAAAATAATGAGAGAATTGATGACGAACAAATGAAATGTTTGCTATTCTATTTATATAGGTTTTGGAGTAAAGTTAGTACCTCAAATTGGGCATACATGCAATTCAAAATTACAAATAATTAAATTCTCTTTTGTTTGGTCGACTGACCCAAAAAGGTGGGTACACCAACTTCAAAAATTCATATCTCTTCAACCGTAAGGATTTAGAAGATGCTCCACATATCAACAGAAATTGATTGACGAGGAAAATATCCCTATGATGGTTTTATTTTCAATTTTTTTTTCTAATACCCTTACATTATTCAATTTGTACAGGACATCAAGACTCCACACATAAAGGTGTCAAAGACCATGTTATCTTATGCAGAAGTTCCAAGGTCAAATTATTTAGTGGAAATCATCAAAGGAATGATGAATTCAATGGTATTCACATAAATATACTTAACATAAACAAGGAGTAGGTCTCCACCATATACTCATAATATCAAGGGTATCAAGGACCCCAACACCACCAAGGTGTGGGGGTGCCTAGACTTCTCCTAGGGTACCATGGCCTCATTAAAAACACAAATGAACACATAATGGGTCATTTGGACTCTTTGAAGTTCTACACTTATTTAACCCACCAAGTAATCTTTCTAGGGTACTACGGCATAGGTTGTGGTACTGGGGAACCATAAAACAACTTAGGGTTACTCAAATACTCTACAGGGTGTTTAGGGATTTTGTCATTGTCCAAAGGGCTCCAAGGGCTTGATACTTGGGCTTGGAAAAGGTCAAAAGGTATCCATTGAAATTGACTGACTTATAACCCTCAAGGGATCCTCAAGGGAACCAAGACATATCAAAACTCACTTATTGGCATCAACATTCTCCTCGACACACACTTGTTCGCATCAATGACAATTTATTCAACAATCTCTCCCTTTGTCATTGATGACAACTCCAAATCTCCCCCTTTGAATGAGATTCCTTTGTCCACAAATACCCCCCTTATAGTAGTCTTCCTTCACCTTCATTGTTCAGCTTTCTCTCCCCCTTTGCAATCAATGAAAAAGGGTACATATGTCATTCTCCCCCTGTCATATTGTTGTGTTGTTGAAGATAGATCAATTTAGTTAGGAGATATTATGACTCCCAATTTTTCTCTGAGGTACTCAAAAGTATCTCTTGGGAGAGGGTTAGTAAAAATGTATGCAACATGTTCTTTTTCCCTGATATATTCCAACTTGATAATTTTTTATGTAACGTGTTCCCAAAGAAAGTGAAATTTGATTGGAATGTGCTTGGTCTTGGAGTGCATAACTGGATTCTTAGAGATACCGATGGCACTCGTATTGTCACATAGAATTGGAATCATCTCATTGCATGTCACATAGATATGGAATCATCTCATTGCATTGTCACATAGAATTAGAATCATCTCTGTTGCTGCTATATATTCTGCTTCTGCGGTTGACAAGGACATTGAAGACTGCTTTTTACCAAGATACTAGACAATTTCCTAGAAAGAATGTTGTTCTGTTGATGCTTCTTCTGTCGTCAACACATCGTTCCCAATCTGCATCTGAATAAGCTATCAATTTTAGTTCATTTCCTTTTGTATACCAAAGTCGAAATTCCATAGTCCCTTTGAGATATCTAAAGATCATTTTAACTTCTATAATGTGAGTTTCCTTTGGAGCAGCTTGGAATCTTGCAACTTGTCCAACAACATGCATCACATCTGGTCTTGAGGTTGTTACATATAGAATACTACCAATCATTGACCTATATATCATTTGATCAACTTCTTTAGATTCATATTCCTTGTTGATTTTACAACCAGTGATCATAGGAGTACTCACAGGTTTACAATCTTCCATCTGGAATTTCTTTAATAGTTCCTTGATGTATTTCATCTGCGCAATAAAAATTCCTTTTGTTCTTTGAGATATCTGGATTCCCAAGAAGAATTTCAATTCACCGAGTAATGACATTTCAAACTCTTTCTTCATGTCCTTACAAAATCGTTGACTCAGTGAATCATCATCACTTCCAAAGATCATATCGTTGACATAAACTTCAATGTTGAGTATATTTTCATTGTCCTGCTTGATATACAAATTGCTATCTGTACTTATCCTCTTAAAGTTTTGTTGTGGCAATTACTTGTCCAATCTGGAGTACCAAGATCTAGGAGATTTCTTTAGCCCATATAAATCCCTTTTGAGTCTGCTTGCATAGTCCTCGTTTTCTGAAAGTTAAAATCCTTCCGGTTGTTCGATGTAAACTTCTTCTTCTAATTCCCCATTTAGAAAATCTGATTTTACGTCCATCGGATATACTTTCATGTCTTTGGAGCAAGCATAAGACAATATCATTCTGATAGCTTCCATTCTGGATATAGGTGCAAATGTTTCTTCAAATTCAATTCCTTCTATCCTTTACAAGCCAATCGATCCTTTTTTCTGATCACTTGTCCATCTTCATTCATTTTGTTTCTGAAAACCCACTTTTTGTCGATCACATTCTTGTTTCTTGGTCTAGGAACAAGTTCCCATGTTTCATTCTTCTCAATTTGATCTAATTCTTCTTCCATTGCTTTGACCCACTGCTCATATTTACTGGTCTCTGCAAAAGTTCTTGGTTCAATTGTAGAAAATAGAAAGAAGTGTACCTGCTCATTTCTTTCAAATAGTCTTCTTCTAGTTCCTATTCTAACATCCTTATCACCAATAATTTGACCTAACGGATGATTCTTTTGGCACCTAATCTTAGATATATGTTGATCATTTTGTTCTTCTTGTTATAGATTTGGTTGATTATGTTCTTCATCTTCCGAGAATTTTTCTTCATCTAGTTGTTCTTCCATTTTAATTTTCTTCATTTCTTTCTAATCGTAAACTTCCTCTTCTTCGTCGTCTGATTATTCTGAGTCTTCTCTGGATGATGTTAGTCTACCCTCATCTATCTTCATGCTAATACTTTTGATCATCTTTTCTAATCTCAAATTGTATCATTTGTAAGATTTTTTTTTATGAATATCCAACAAAAATTCCCTCATCTACTCGAACGTCAAATTTTCCAACCTTCTTATCTTCTCTTTTGATGTAGCACTTGCTTCCAAAAATTCTGAAGTGTCGTACATTTTCCAATCTTCCTTTCCATAGCTCATAGTGAGTTTTATCATTTTTTCTTCCAATTAATCCCATGTTCAATATGTGTATTGTTGTATGAACTGTGTGTCCCCAAAATTTGTCATTCAACTTGGATTCATTAAACATGGTTCGAGCCATTTCCATTACTGATCTATTCTTTCTTTCAGCAACTCCATTTTTCTGAGGTGTTCTAGCTACTGAAAAATGTCTCTTTATCCCATGCTCTTCACAATACTTGTTGAATTCATATGAAGTGAATTCTCCATCCTTGTCAAATCTGAGGCACTTGATTCGTGACACTATTTCATTCTCGACCATTTCCATGAATGTTTTGAACCATCCAAAAGCTTCTGACTTCCTGTTGAGAATACATACCCATGTCATCCTAGTATAATCATCAATAAGTAGAATGAAATATTTTTCACCATTCATTCCTTTTCTCTTGGTTCGTCTACATAGTTTAGTGTGAACAAGCTCCAAAGGTTTTGTAGAAGACTAATCTTTTGTCTTGAAATGTACTCTTGTATATTTTGACCAAATTGTCAAAATGTATTGCCCCATTCTTCTATGCCAAATCCAACTTTCATCTTCTTTTCCCAAGTGACGTTTCTCAGACTCAATCTCATCCAACACGTATATTTTTTTGGGAGTCCTAGTGGTTGTGGCTACTAACTTTCCTGATACTTGCTTCCTTATTTTGCATCCTTTTGAGTTGAAGGTGATTTCATGTCCTTGATCACACATTTAACTGATGCTTAGCATATTTTGCTTCATGTTGTCTACAAGAAAGACATTTTTAGCCAGGGATTTTTTACTTCCAAGCTTTACTGTGGCCTTCCCCAACACTTTTGTTGAATTGTTATTCCCAAAAGATATAGATCCTTTATCCTTTTCAATATTGAAAAAATCACTTGTGTTACATGTCATATGCTTGGAGAAACCACTATCAACATACCATTTTCCAGAGCTCTAATTCTGAGCTTAAATATCAATTTCACATTCGTAGTTGTTCTTGCGTTTTATCCATACCTTGTTAGACATTTCCTCGTTTCTTACTGTTGGTATCTTCATTTTACAATCTCTGGATATGTGTCCAAAGTTGTTACAATTGTAAAATTCTAATTTTGATCTTAAAGTACCAAATCTGTTACTATATTGTGGTCGTATGAGGCTTGCATGGTTATTCCTTGTTTCAAAAGTTCTTCTCTGAAAAAAATTTATAGCTTTGTGTTCAAATATTCCACATGTAAATAAATTCCCATAAAATAGATATCCATACCTGGGAACATATGAAGGAGGTGCTCTTCTGATATATGGTCTTTCTTCTAGCCCTCCTTTTAATATGGGTTGTTTTGGTTGACATTCGATCTCTTCTTCATTTGTGGAGTCCTTGACAACTTCTGCATAACTTCTTGGTTTCTCTTCATTACCTATCATCATTGAGCTTGAGGCTTCATCAGTATTCTTCTTGTATCATATATTGGTCTTGTCGAAGAATGGCTTCTTGTTGCTAATTATTTCATCTAAAATATTGTATATGTTCTCATAACTCTTGCCGATGGCTTTTGTCTGTTATTTTGTCTTCATATATATTATCTTAGACTCGCGATTTTTCGTTTTCTTTCAGAATTTCCATCAGTTGTTCAGTAAGAGAGTCTTCAATTATTTTGGCTTCTTTCAGTTTGACCTTTAAGTTAGCAATGATTTGTTCAAACCTTTGTGCCTCTCTCTTAAGTACCATGTTTTCCTTCTTGACTTTCTTCAACTCTTTCAAGGGGCTTATAAGTTATGCTTCAATATCTAATTCACCTTCAAATTTGTGTTCTTCATCACCATTAGGATCCTCATTTGAGTTTATTTCCATAAAGAGTACCTTATCTGGTTCTCCATCATCATCAAATTCATTTCCACTATCATTGTCGGAGTCACCACCGGATGAGTTGCTGTCCCTTTTTGTATAAATACTTTTCTTCTTTGCAAACTTACCTTTGTTCTTATTCTTGTAATTATTGTACTTCTTTTAGGGTTTGAAGCTTTCATCTTCATCACTATCTTATTTCTTTGCATATGTACATTTAGAATCAAAAATACCTATATTTCCACATGAAAAACATTTAAGAGGTAATTTACCTTTTATTTCCTAGTGCCTCTCTTCAATTTCTAAACAAAGTTAGTTATTTCTTCATCATCATATTCATCACTTTTTAACTTGTTCTTTGTTGATTTCTTCTTCCCAACTTGTTTGGAGGAGACCTTGAATATTGCTTCCTTTCTTGACGTGTCTTCATCTTCAATTATCATTTCGTAAGCCACAATAGTCCCATGCAGTTGCTCTACTGTCTCATTCTTCAGATCCGTTCTTTCTTCTAGTGCAGAGATCTTGGGGTTGAACCTTTTGGGAAGAGTTCTTAGTATGTTTGAAGTTTGGCTTCCTTGACTTTGTTATCTCCTTCATATGTCGTTTGGATTTTATCCCACATTTCCTTTGCAGAGGGGGAGTGTGTCACTTTGTTGAATACATATTCATTTATAGCACCTAGAAGGTTATTTCTGGCCTTTCAGTTGTTGTTGTATTGAGCCAATGCAGCTGCATCTGTTGGTACTATCTGTGGTACCTTGTACCCATTCTCTATACTTTTCCATATTTCTATTCCTTGATATTCTATGAAGGCTCTCATCTTTATGCTCTAGAATGCATAGTTTCTCCCATCAAACAAGGGTGTTCTGGTTATTCTTTATTTAAAAAACTTTCCCATGATTACCTTCCAGTGGTTAGTCTGTTCTGAAGGAACCCACTCTGATACCAATTGTTGAAATACTAAGAGGTGGGTGAATCAGTATTTGCACAATTTAAATTTTTTAATCAAAAGAAATTTATTGATCACCAATCATAGCATATCATCAATGTGTATGAAAATAACAAGCTCCACAGTACACAATATTTTTTTACGTGGAAACCCAAGTCTTGGGGGTAAAACAAAGGAAGCATTTTTAAAATAGTTTTCCAGAAATAACTAGAGGGAGGAAACAACCCCCTTATTACAAAGACTTTAATTTTCCATCTACAACGGGAAGGAGGCTACGACCTCCTGATTTACAGGCTACAACATGAAGGAATCTACAACTCCCTACTTTTCTGACTACAGCCGAAAGGAGGATACAACCTCCTTTCCTTGCCTTGTCCTGCCAGCCAGATAAGAAAAATATTGTCGAACCTGTGAACATGTCAAACCAAAATATGAATATACTGCTGATAACATATGCACTGTGATCACTGCCAAATCATCCATGTATACTAACAATTTGTTTCACTGCCATACACTGTTCATGTACATCATTGTACACCTCATCATACAGAATTAATGAACAAGTAATTATTCTCTGATTTCACTGAACATAAGGCATGCATCGTCATGCATCATCATCATAGGTATGCATATTCATCATAGGGTATGCATCATCATCATAAAATATACATCATCATCATCTCTGTGTGCACCTTGTATGCATCATCAACATCAAGTATACATCATAGTGCATAGGAGAGAATCATCACACTATGGTATGCATGTACATCATATTGTATAGGAGTGCAGAAACATCATAGAGTGTACATGAATTATCATCATAAAGTGTATCATATCATAGCATAAATGTATGAAACATCATTATCATAGTCTCTATAATGACTCTAAATATATATACCAATATAGAGGCTCACATACTAAGATCAAATATGAACTCTATCCATGAGAGACATGTGCCATAAAAAGAGAAACCCAAAAGCATGAACCATACCTTTTTGAAGATCACAAGATGAAGAAATAGTATAAAAACTAGAATAGGCTCTAGATCATGTCACCACATATCCCTTGTAACAAGTTTTCCAATGAGCCAAGGATTGTGTAATTCTGATTCTGCATGAGAAAGTTATGCCAACTTTAGTGAAGATGCCCAGAAATTTCTCCTCCACAAAGTTTCGCACTTTTCTCCAAGACTTGTGAAAATACTAAGAGAATTGATTATGAACAAATGAAATCTTTGATATTCTATTTATATAGGTTGTGGAGGAAATTTAGTACTTCAAACTGGGCCGACTTGCAATTCAAAATTACAAATAATTAAATTATCTTTTGTTTGGTTGGCTGACCCAAAAAGGTGGGATACACCAACTTCAAAAATTCATCTCTTCAACCATAAGGAGTTAGAAGATGCTCCACATATCAACAGAAATGGATTGACAAGGAATATCTCCCTATGATGGGTTTATATGCAAATTCTTGGTCTAATACCCTTACATTATTCAATTTGTATAGGACATCAAGACTCCACACATAAAGGTCCCAAATACCATGTTACCTTATGCATAAGTTCCAAGGTCAAAGGATGTAATGGACATCATCAAAGGCATGAAGGATTCAATGGTATTCACATCCACATACTTAAAATCAACAAGGAGGTGGTCTCCACAATATACTCATCATATAAAGGGTATCAAGGACCTATTGCAGCTGTGACCATTTTCCCAAATTTTTCAAATTTTGGACCCTCCTTTTGATTTTATCTTGCCTAGAATTGTTTGGTTTCTCGAAATCTGTCTTTCATCTGCTATAAATTTTGATCTTTTGAAGTCATAAGTAAGGCCATTTTTTTAGAGATTTGAATAATCTAGCACTGTCGTTGTCTAGCCAATGCATAAAGACTGCGGAGTTTTTGTTTTATTGTTTGAAGCTTAAGGTATGATTTTTGATGATTTTATTTATCGTTGTTGGAGGTCAGATGATGAGTTGACTGTTTATTTCCACTGTGTTAGAGGTTGAATGAACTAATATTTCCGTCGCCCAACCGAAAAGCCTTTCATTTTATGTGAACACTTAACATTTTTCAATGATTTCATTTATCGCTGTCGAAAGTTATTGATGAAGGAATCAGGGCATTAGTCCTCTATGATGTCGCCGTTTCAGAAGGAAAACCATGAACATCCCAATGATTAGTCCTGTTTCTCACTGATCAGCGCTTTATCTCCTTTTTGTTTTATTTTTCGAATACTAATTGTTTTGACTGTCGGCGATCATGTGTTTTATCGGTACCAAAATGTTTTTTGACATTGATCAGAGGGTTTGTCTTTTGCATTGCCGACATTGCGGAAACGTTGAGGTTTGGAATTTCGACCTTTAACAATTAGAAATCTCGATCATCGATGGGTTGTATTTTGTCGCGGAACCATAGTTTTTTGTGAGTCCATCGTTGTGGCTGTTGATCAGACTATATGCCCGACGTTTAGTTTTTTCCTCGCCGATGCTATAGGGGTTAACGGTTCCGATCGCCAATACACAATCACTGCGATAACAGTCATTGGCATCGCCGACACTGCGGATATGTTAAGGTTTAAAGCTCTGATACTTAGCGTTAAGAGTCTCCGACGTTGGCCGGTTTTATGATCTGCGGAACTCGTAGTCTGTTTCTCGCCCGTCGTTGCGACTGTCTAGTGGACTATCCACCCTACGGCTAGTGCTTCCGCCTGCCGATAGACTTTTTTTTTCCCACCGATGAAGGGTTTTCCTATCGACTGCACTGCGACCTCGTTGTTTGGGTTTTATTGTTATCTGAAACCATGGTTTTCCCCGGTTAGGGTTTTCCACGATGAAGAGCATAGTATAGAGTCTAGTGTTTTGGAGATTAGCAGTAGCAGCAATGTGGTTCATGCTTTTATCGGAGGAGTTCGAGTTAGTTCAGATGCAACCCGGATTAAGATAAGGAATATTTTCTATCAAGATTGTGATTTTGGTTACAGACAGTGGACTTACAGGGTTTTAAGCACAACTTGTAGGATTTTCTTTACCTTGTTGTTTTTCTTTTCATGCATTAATACTGTGTATAGTTTATTTTACAGAATGCATATGGAGGAGGTAAATAGACTGATACAGTTCTTTGTTATTTTGGTAAAATATCAATGGTCTAAGGACATACTATGTTTATGACATGGTGATTGTTGTAAAGAAGATATGTCTAAAAGACAAAAGCAGAAGAGGCAGAGAATTGGTTGAAGAATGAGGAAGAAGAAAGAAAGAGAGCTGCAGAAGAGGCAGCAAGGAATGAAGAGAGAGAAATGAAGAAGCAGAGATAAAGAAAAGAGAATAAGAAAGTGAGGCTCTGAGATTAACAAGATCTCAAAAATACCAACAGATTACTGAGCAGATCGATAGTAGCAGACGCCCAGGCTTGGAAAAAGTTCATCAGTGACCAAGCTGGTCCCCCTTCATAAAGTTCTCTTAAATTTTAATTTAAAATGTAACATATTGTATAAATTATGAGCACATACTACGAGACAAAATTTTGGAACTGAAAGGTTGAGGAATCCCAAAGGTCATCGAGGGGCAGCCCAAATGTTTTGCTTTTTCGTATAAATATAGGAGAGTTTAGATGTAGAAGGACTTTTTCCCAGATCATTTGTGAGAGTATATTGTAAGAAGAACTATTTCCTTTTGCAATAAAGAATTACAAGTTTCCTGCTGGAGAAAGCTTGGTAAAATGTTTCAAATGTTTTTCTATGGATCAGTTGAATGTGAACTATTTTGTTTTTAGCTTACTTCCATTAACTATGAGATCATTCTAACTCAGTGATTTTCTTTTCATGTTATGAATGCACTCCAATTTATTCTATGAAATTTCCACTTTGAGTAATGAAGGTTGTCATAAACAATAAGCTAACTTGTTGTTCATATTTCTATTAATGTTCATGTGTTCTAAAATAAGTAACAGCTATCTGTAATTTTTCTTAATGCATGCGCAGAAATACATTACTCATTGATAACTGATAACTTTTCTCCCTAGGGATAGGTTAGTTAGTTAAATTTAGTTTCTTGATGTGTGTGATTTAGATGCGAGAGAGTTAAGATGAGAGGTAAGAACCTGTGCATCACATTGTGACACTCCTCGTTATCTCTATCAATTTGCATTTTTAGATAGTCACTTGCACATCATAACTTAAACACAAAAACTAAAAATATACACGGTGGACCGGGTTGTAACCAGTAGAACCTTTTAATTTGTTACTTGACCTACGATAGCCGGACCGTAAACCGTACGGATTCCCCATACCAAATAGTAGCGGGCTAGTTGGGAACGTTTATTAGGGAGAATCACTAACTGTTGTTACCTACGATTTTCCAGGCCTCAACAGGACCCCAACACCACAAAGGTGTGGGGGTGCCTAGACTTCTCCTGAGAGTATCATGACCTCATTAAAAAATCAAATGACCACATAATGGGTCATTTGTACTATTTGAAGTTATACACTTCTTTAACCCACCAAGGAATCTTTCTATGGTACTAGGGCATAGGTTGTGGTACTATGGAACCATAAAACAACTTAAGGTTACTCAAACACTCTACAGGGTGTTTAGAGATTTTTCCATTGTCCAAAGGGCTCCAAGGGCTTTAGACTTGGGCTTGGACAAGGTCAAAAGGTCTCCATTGACATTGGCTGACTTCTAACCCTCAAGGGATCCTCAAGGGGCACCAAGACACATCTACACACACTTGTTGGCATCAATGACAATTTAGTCAACAACTTTAGTATGTTCCTACGTAGGAAAAAGTTGTTGATTTGATGACCAAGCCTCTATCTTGTGTAAAGTTTGAGCACTTTCGATACAAGCTTGGTGTAGTTCGAAATGATTTCAATAGAAAGAGGGAGTGATGATGAGATTATTCTTGAGGATGAGATGGTTGTGGTATTCCATTGAAAAGAAGGCTATTCGAGTTTATCATTATGCCTATAGATATTGATGAGGTCCGACATTCATTTTGTGGATGAGTGTATCCTAGCATTCAATTGCTAAGAATGGTCCTACAGACAAGAACACTCTCTCTTTATGAGAATGGTCCCAGCACTTGTCGGCTGAGGATGGTCTTGTGGACAATAGTACTCTCATATAGAGAGTGGTTCTACATTCATTTGTAGATGAGATCCTACATTTATTTACAGACGATGGTATCCTTGTTGAGGATGGTCCTGCGAACAACACTCTCTTATTGAGAGTGGTCCCAACACTTGTCGAGTCGAGATGGTATTGTGGATGATAGTACTCGCTTGATGAGAGTGGTCCTGCATTCATTACGGACAAGACCCTGCATTTAGTTGCATATAATTATGTTCCAGCATTTTTTATGTTGTGGGTGATTCAGCTTAGTATTTGTATACTGATGATATTGCATGTGATGCTTGAGATGATTCCAAAGATGACGATGCTCGAGATGATGCCAGAGATGATGATGCTTGAGATGTTGATTCTTGAGATGATGCCAGATATGATGATGCTCGATATATTGGCAAAGATTATGATAGAAATGATGATGCTCGAGATGATTCCAGATATATCTGTGATGATGATGTTCCATGGATGATGATGATGATGATGACATAGTTGTTCAAAACTTCCTATGACATATAGACTCACTAGTCAATTGTACAAATGTACTGTTGTTGTATAATACCTTCCTTAATAAGAGGGAGTGTTAAATAAATTTAACTACGGAATATATTGTATTTTGTATTATTATTATTGTTATTACCCCTTATGGAGATGGTGTTCCTCCTATTAGGGATTCATTGATGTATTTGTTCATTTAAAGTCTGGAGGTAAAACCTCCATTTTTAAGTCGGGTCATTAGTACCCACAAAAGTATTATTAAAATGTATTTTTAAGTATTCCAAAGCAAGTTGGCCCTATAAACAAGGAGAAGTCATCCCTATTCGGTTATAGGCCCCTCAAGTGATTAGTATAAATAGGAGAGGTGATTCCCTCATTTGGACAAGAAGAGAACTCAAGCAAGTTCGTTATAGAGAGGATAAACAGTCCATCTGATGAGGAGGAAGTTGTCTAGTCTTATTCTTTGGGTCTTATAATGTACTTTGTTGAAGTCTACATCGAGGAAGTTTTGTTGGGTTTTCTTCCCCGTGAGGGTTTCCCAAAATAAATCTTTGTGTTCTCTTTTCTTCTGTTGCGCTTGTTATACTTTCAATGATCCTTATTTGTTTTGGCATAACAACTTTTAAAATATTAACAACTTGTACATAGAGATCCATTAGAGGAAATTTGGGGTCTAAAATGGGCCTTACAAGAAAACGTGCCAACAATAAGTTCTTGTGAGTTGGAATTCAAGAACCAATAGAATTCCAATAAAATGAGTCAGCCATAATGGTTGAATTGACATATTTGTCATAAAAAAAACTACTTTTTTTGTTTGTATTTTCGACATATCTCCCTTTGTTTTTACTCAAATTTTGATTGTTGGATGCGGAATTTGATTATACATCCAACGAGTACCCACATTGCATACTTTTGACAGACCCCACTACCCCACAAACAAGAAATACCTGAAAAAATGTGATGATGATGTCATCATCACGTTTTTTCAGGTATTATTGTTTGTGGGGTGGTGAAGTCCATCAAAAGTATGCAATGTGGGTACGCATTGGATGCAGAATCAAATTCCACATCTAAAGAGCTCTCTCGATTCAAATTTGAGTAAACGCATAGGGAGATATGTCGAAAATACGAACACAAAACGTAGTTTTTTTCTTTTTCCCTCCAAAATTAATAAATATTATTTTATTATTTTAACTATTACTTTATTATTTTAACTATTACTTTATTATTTTCCTTAGGAGGCCCATTTTAGACCTCAAAATTCCTTTAATGATACCTTCTTAAGCAGTAATCTACAACAGTGACTGTCAAATTGTTTGACAAAGGTGCAAACCAAAGAAGTAAACATATTGTTGATCATATAGCATCAAGAGTCATTCTTCAGACTTGTGAGTCATATCAAATCCTAATTATCCTCATATGATTGAGGTGGTGATGTTGTATTGTAAAGCTTGTGAGTAATATCAAGCTGAGTCTTGTGAGTAATATCAAGACTAGACTTGCAATTAATATCAAGTCAAGTATTCTCATAAAAGGTACCCTACGAGATGGACCTCCAGTTATGGATATGAGCTTGTGAGTAATATCAAGTTGAGTCTTGTGAGTAATATCAATATTGTAGACTTGTGAGTAATATCAAGCCCTACCAATATCCTCATTTATTGAGGTGGCATACTTTACTCGGTAAAGTGGTTATACTATGTGATGTATTACTAGTCATGGTCATTAAGTGCTATAAGTCTCCTTTAGGGATTAGCTACCCCTAGAGTGAATTACTTTAGCATATGACTATATGGTCCGGGGTAATATATATGATCATCAATATGGAATAACTCTTATGAGTATGATATGATGAGATGGATAAATAAATACACATGTGGACCTTACAGTAAATAATAAATGATAAAGAGATAAGCATATAGAGAGAATGAATTTGTATTGCCTATGTATGCCTTCATGTGAACTTGAATTGTAAAGTCTTCAGTTAAAGCCTTAGTTGTAAATAAAGAATGTATCTATTAAATCAAGAATCTCTCTGAGATCCATGTAAAGATAAAATTAGTAAATAATGTAATTGAATTAATAAAGACTTATGTGTTTCAGTTAATTAAAAGAAGCTTACAAAGATTCATCCAAATGTTTTGCATTGATGGCACTAAGAGTGAAGCACTGATGACACTTAAGTTAGTATGTTAACTAAGTGGTCAGCATTCAGTTAACTAAGAAGATCCATGCAGAAGTTAATAATAGAAAGTGTGCACTAAATGTGAAGCACCAAAGGCATTCAGTTAGCCTCCTAAATTTATGGTCATACATCCAATTAAATATTAAAAGACTCGGTTAAAATCAGTCAACATTCATTTAAAAAATAATAATTAAATGAATTGCACATATCCATTGTGCACGCTAGGTGTTTTGACTTGTTATTAAAGTGCTAGGCAATTGGCAAGTTCATCACAATTGATTACATTGTTGTATTGGATCTCTCTTCTCTACTCCTAAGGTGATATCTCTTATTGGGCAATCTGCTTATGTGTTGTAAATCATTCTTTGCAAATCTATCTATCATGCTCAAATAATTTTTGGGTTTTTCATCCTCTGTGTTTGGAGGGTTTTCCCAGGGTATATATTGTCTCTCGTGGCTGATTTATGGAGCCGATTTATATGGTTGATTTATGAAGTTGATTTATGTGGATGATATATTTATGAGATTCATATGTGGCTGATTTATTAGATAAATATGTGCTGAAATTAATTGATAAAAAAATTTAAGTTCAAGCTTCTCTAATTTCGCTCAAACATTCACACGTATCAGCAGTAAACTCAACGAAATTTCATCATATTAGTAAGGAGGATACTACATTGGTATCAGAGTTGTGCATATTTCCATCCTAAGAGGTTATCTATGATATGTATTTTTAGATTGTTTATTGAGTGAACCACACTCATTAATTTCAATCTCAGCAAACCCCACCGCAAGTGAACATGAGATCGGGCTCGGGGAAGGTGGAGAGGCATGTGGATAGGCCCTTCGATACCTCATCATCGTGTTAGGATATTTTTCGTACATGTGTCTCGCATGCGCAATCTACATTTTCCCCATTTTCATGTTTGCGCATCCTTCATTCGATGACAGCATTCTTCGCTCAAGAAGGTGGTTGGTACGATCTCTCAGATTGGGGTTACTTACTCCGGAAACAGGACAATGATGAAATTGACAGGGGCGATTCAAGGGATTGATATGCACCTCTCCAACATGTGAACTAATGATACCATCTTTCTATGTTATATGGATCCTCACCCACTCCATGGGAACGCCACCACTTGCTGTACCCTCGAGCCTGTGGAGAATGGTTTTATGTTTCTGTGCTTTGTAAGGTGGTGGGACTCTAGGGAAGAAGGGATAATTTTGTGCGAGTTCATCACTCTCGAGCTCCCTTATGCTTCATACTTCATGGGTAACAATCCCCTACTTCCTACATTTGGTTTTTGGCTTCATCTTTGGATCTTTCGACCTGTGACTCCTTTGTGGGCCGCCTTTCTTGCTGCTTTCAATACTACTCTTTCTCCTCCCTGTCACTATGTTGGGTCTGCAGTGCCTGTAATTACCTCTATTTACTAAATTCCCTTGTTTTTATCCCCCTCTCCCTTCAACATGCCTCCCTGCAAGCTCTCCTGCACTGTTTCTTCCCCTCCTGGGCCCAGCAAGCGAAACCCGATGACTCCTCCCCTGCATTTCCAGAGAATGATAGTGGGTAAAAGCAAGCGCTTTAAATAGGAATTTCCTAAACATGTCCAAGATACCATCCAGAATGCTAAAAAGGAAGCGGAGTTGAATGGTCATGCTTAGGACCCGAAGAGATCAAAAAGGAGTTCAAATACTTAGTCCCTTACCTTGGCACCTCCATAGGTAGACTTTCCTTATATCAGAAATTGTTGGATTTATAGTGGTCTCAGAAGTTTATCCTTGGAAGAACCCTTGTGGAAAAATACGAGCATCACAGAGAAATCCTCCTCCGACAGGACCAAATCATGCATATCCTACACAAAATCATGAACAACCAAGTCGAGCTAGCCAATATACTGGGCCTGAAGCTCGAGCCCCATGAGCACTTATTTGACTGAATATTTTCTTTATCAAAACTGGTTTTCTGTCTCGATCTGCCTTCTTAAAAACTGCATCTTTTATGGTTTTTTACATGCTAATGGATGAAACTTTCCTAAGACTTATCATGTTTTCTTAGTCTTTCTATTTTTGTCTTGTTTCCTTTCGAGCAAGATGGCCAGTCTGACCTCCAAGTCTATTTTCCTAGAAATTGGAAGGCCTATTTTTTTTATGTAATTTTTTGATTCGTTGTTTATCAATGGAAATAGAAGGACCTACTAAAAAAAAAATCAATCTCAGCAGTTGTTCATTGGGAAAGATGAAGTCTAATCAAGAACTCATGGCAAAAAATTTGCAAGTATTATAGGGATATCAAAAAAATTTAACATCATTGTTAGAGAATTCAGAGTTGTTGGAGCCTCGGGTATAAATTGAGAAGGTGGAAGAGGGAATCCAATCTGAAATGGTTGGTGGTCTGAATGCCTCATATTGTGAGGAAATTTTGACAAAACCCCGAGATGACTTCTTGGAAGTGTATGCATCTACTCATGTTGAGGATGTGTGCAATGAAGTTTTCAAAACCATGGACTTCAATCCACCATTAGAGTTATCCTATAAGGATGTTGACACCAACACATATGATGAAAACAAATTAGGAAAATTGGTTAAGGAGGATTATTCCCATGCGCCACATGCTTTGACGAGGAAGTTGAAGGTAAGCGAGGGAAAGATTATGGCAGCCATGAGACATTTTGATACTATGCATGCATTGGGTGACAAATTGTTGTTGGATAACTCAAAGGACATGATATTTTTAGACGAGAGAATTCCCTTACATATTTTCAAATGCTTAGAGACGCAGTGGTAGTAATGAAGTCTAACTATCTACACATTTCTGATAGACATCATCTTCTGATACTTGATTATATGTACCACGATGCGCTAAAAGAGGAAGAAAAGGAGGTTGATAGGATTACCCATGAGCTTGATATTACCCATAATTCTTTGAATAGAACTCAAATGGCCCTTCAATAATCAAAGATGCAAGTTGCGCAAATTTCTTACTAGTTGAGTTTGGCACACTCTTCATCACTCACAGTAGTAACTCAATCATTGCGCCGAGAGGCGCTCTACAACCTGTTAGATTTTTATCATTTAAGCAATATGATATTAGGATCTTATCTGAGAGAATAATGTGCACAGCAATAATCACAAGAGACAAGAGACACAAAGAGTTTTCCATGGGGAAACCATAAATGAGAAAACCCCACAACTTCCTTAGAGATAGAATGAGCACCAATGGCAAAAGTAAAACCCAAAGACAGAAATATGATCTCCGACAGCTGTTCTTTCTCTCTCCCTTGTGTGAGCTTCTCTTCTCTCACTCATGCACTACAGTTGAGTGAGTGTGTGTTGCAAATAGAGAGGTTGCCTCTCTATTTATACTATTTTTCGACTTGACAATTACTTTCCAGGGCCGACTTCACTAGGAGAGTCTAATAACTCTAGTGCCCCTCAACTGTGGATACTTTTCCCCCCCTCGGATCAACAAAGGAGGGTTAACCTCTATGAATTTACATTACTTGATTGCATTAATTATTCTCCCGATAGGAACATCGGGGTACAATGAAATACAATACATAAGATATACAAGTGAGTACATTCTGAAGTTACAAATACATCAACACTCCCTCTTAACTAAGAAGGTATTCTCTTGACACGGTTCATCAGCACAAGTCTTCATCACAGGATCATCATCATCACTGAATCATCATCACTGGATCATCATCAAAGATGTATCATCACCAAACCAGATCATCATCATACTGGATCATCATCATCATCATTGCTCCCTCTATCTCGAGCAAATGGTGCTATCTCCAAATTCTACTCATCATAGGGAGTTCTACAGAGCCAGCCATTTTTTCATGTTGGTTGTAGGCCTAGCCTCCATGTATTTCTTCTTATTCAGCGCTTTCATCATCGTCATGGTAGGACACACCTACTACCATCCGAGAAAGGCTCCAGCACTTATATCGACCGACATGGTAGGACACACCTGCTACCATCTGAGAAAGGCTCTAGCACTTACATACACCAGCATGATAGGACACACCTACTACCATCTAGGAAAGGCTCCAACACTTACATCCAATGTCATGGTAGGACACACCTACTACCATCCAGGGAAAGGCCCTAGCACTTACATCCACTGGAATGGTAGGACACACCTACTACCATCCATGGAAAGGCCCCAACACTTACATCCATTGGCATGGTAGGACACACCTACTACCATCCAGGGAAAGGCCCCAGCACTTATATCTGTTGGCATGGTAGGACACACCTACTACCATCTAGGGAAAGGCCCCAGCACTTACATCCACCGACATGGTAAGACGCACCTACTACCATCTAGGGAAAGGCTTTGCACTTACATCTACCGGCATCGTAGGACAGACCTACTACCATCCAGGGAAAGGATTTGCACTTACATCTGCCGGCATGGTAGGACACACCTACTACAATCTAGGGAAAGGCTCAGCACTTACATCTGACCATGGGAGGAACCAATCCTAATACCATGTCATAAAGGCATAGCACTTACATATGCCCATGGGAGGAACCAATCCTACCACCATGTCAGAAAGGCACACGAACTCATCACCTCCTCTTCGAAGGAACCTCGATCTGGAGAACACCAAGCTTCTTCCTGAAGTACTCAAACTTCACTTTGGTTAATGGCTTGGTCAGCACATCAGCTATATTCTCATCCGTTGCAACATATTGGAGCTTCACTGCTCCTCTCTGCACCATATCCCTGATATAGTGATATTTGATCTTGATATGCTTTGACTTGTCATGGAACACCGAGTTCTTTGACAACTTCACACAACTCTGGTTGTCGCAATATATACAAGTATCATCCAACTAGAAATAAAACAAATCATATAGTAGCTTCCTTAGCCACACTACCTCACAACTAGCCGAACAAGCTGCGACATACTCTGCTTCGGTTGTACTTAGTTCCATGCAAGACTGCTTCCTGCTAAACTAAGATATCACACCTGATCCCATACTGAAGCAGCACCTCGAAGTGCTCTTCCTATCAATGGCACTGCCTGCCCAATCTAAATCCACATAACCCTCTAGGTTAATCTTCTGATTCACCTCATACTTGATCCCATAATCAATTGTACCCTTCAGGTACCTCAGAATATGCTTTGCAGCAATTAGGTGAACATGTCTGGATCTGTCGGGAACTGGCTCAATGTGTTCACAGCAAAGCAAATATCTAGTCTCGTATTTGTCAGGTACATCAAGGACCCAATCATCTAACAATACATCATAGCATCAACTGATTCTGATGAAGCATGAATCAATAGCTTCAGGTTCGATTCCATAGATGTGGTCATGGCCTTGCAAAACATCATCCCGAACCTCTTCAGGTTCTCTACTGCATACTTTCCTTATCCCAGGTAGATTCCATCTGTATTCTGCCACACCTCCATGCCTAGAAAGTAGTGCATCATACCCAAGTCTTTCATCTCGAACTCGGCAACAATCTTCCTCTTTGTGTCAACAATCAAACCATCCTCACCTGTTACAAACAAGTCATCTACATATGGTAGGAGTATCATAGGGTTCCCTTCCTCAACCTTGTAGTAAAGATTGGAATCTGCTTTACTCTTGGTAAATCCTAAGCCACTAAGGAAGCTGACAATTATTTCGTACCATGTCATGGGTGCCTGTTTCAAACCGTATAGGGCCTTCTTCAATTTCCACACATGAGTCTCCCTATCATGTGTCTCAAAACTGAGTGTTTTCTCCACGTAAACTTCCTCTTCTACTACACCATTCAAGAAGGCAATCTTGAAATTCATCTGATGTATCTTCCATTTCATTGTTGTAGCCAGAGAAAGTACTGATCTGATGGAAGTGTATCTGGCTACAAGTGAAAAAGTCTCCTCATAATCTATCCCTTCTTTCTGGGAGAAGCCATGTGTCACAAATCTTGCTTTATATTTCTCTATGCTACCATCTACATCATGTTTGATCTTTTAGATCCACTTGGAAGTCACAACAGACTTCCCCTCTGGTCCTGGGACAACATCCCAGACATCATTCTTCATGATCAACTAGTACTCCTCAATCATAGCATCCTTCCATTCTTTCTTTTCTGCTACTTCTTCATAGTTGGAAGGTTATTTATCAATGATGTCACATAATAGGGCTATGTTGCGGACAAAACTTCCTATGGCTTGGGGTGTACCACAACAGACAGACAAACCGCAAAAATCAATCCCTTCCCAATATGCAAGGGAAATAAAAGATCTAACACTAAAGGATCTCCAATAATACCTTATTCCAGACTATTGAAGTAGATCCCCGTTGAGTTTTTTCCAATCCCACTTGCGTTAGCAATTTAGTCTCAACGATAGTAAACAAGGTAAGCATGCTATATAATATAGTGTTAGACCTACTCTAGCATATATAATCAATAATGCATAAGCAATTAAGCACATCCATGGATTCAATATTCATTTAAATGCACATCATTGGACAGGAAAAGATATTTTTATTAATATAATCAGATATTACATAGGTGACAACCTCTGTCGGCACGTCTGCGAACCGGATAAACCGAGTCCTCCACCTGGGCCTCCTCCATCTCTTGATAGAAAGCTCACAAACAAATGCAAACTTGGGAAGAACACAAAGTGCTCCAAGGGACAAAGGGATGCAGACTCAAGTACAAGCAAGGTACAGAAACAATGGACTATAGTTTTCTTGCTCTTCAATTCCTCCTCTTCAATGTGTCCAAGGGGTTCCTTATATAGTGCTTCAATGTATCCAAGGGGTTCCTTATATAGTGCTTCAATGGGGTAATGGAAGTTCAAAACCTAGTGATCTCAAGGCATATGGAAGTCCAAGAGACAAGTTACTCGAATCCACATCAAGGAAAACTATAAAAATATTTGGACTTATGCACACATCTCGATGTATGTGGGTTTAAGGGTAATATCTGCGTATATACGCGAGAAAGAGATTAAAAGTCGCGTACAACAAATAATAGGTGTTTTTAGGGATGATCTTGGAAACATCAAAGGTAAAATAATGGTCCATGGGGTCCAAAGAGTCTGCAAAGGGACAGGGAAGGCCATAAAAGTGTGATCAACCATGTGTGGTAAAATCAGCTGTAACAGATGCCCCCTAATGTGTGAGGTCAGAGGGGTAACATGATGGTCGAAATACATTATAAATCCATCTCAGAAGTGGAGTGATGAAGAACCAGGTGGAAGAACCAGCCATCTGCAAGTATAGTACAATAATCAGTATCTGTACATGACTGTAAATACATATAGCAGTCCCGGATACATAAGAGTACAATGGCCATGAATAGGCATGATATACAAAATCTGACATATGTGGTCATCGCCACGTACAATATATAATAGATCATAATCTCCATAATGAAGATATACAAAGGATCAATATCTCCATGAAAGTTGAAGATATACAATGGATCAAGATCTCCATAATGGCTGAAAATATCTGACATACACTGGAATCAAGTCACGAGAGCTGAAATCTCATGAACAATGGCACGATCAATGAGGTAGCATATGTGGAATGCCACCAATATAGAAAGTCTTCTACACACATCACTACGAGTACATGTCCTACTATGTGAATAGAGGTGTCGAGGTTGAACATAGCAGTCCATTGTTTGATTATCGGTCATTGATGTATACCATTAACAGACGCGAGATCACCCACCGATATTGAAAATAGGAATCAAGGTACTAGAGTGCAATCTAACAAGCGTGAATAGATGTTTTGAGGTCGAATAGTTGAAATAATCCATCGATCAGGGGACATTGATGTATTCCCAAAATTGTCAATGGAGAGAGAACCTACCACTAATGACTGTAAGTCTCAAGGCACTCAAATGACTCTAGACTTTTATCCTAGAATAAATGATCTGAAGTCAATGGGATGGAATCCACTGGAAGGAGGGAATTAAGGCATCCCCCATCAACCAACACGAGGTACTCAACAATGTTGTATAATGTGGAAGGACTCAATAAAGATGTGCACAAACCAAAGATAGTACTGGGAATGGCCGACATGCAAAGTCAAGATAACTGAGGTATGTCCGACTCAGGTTTCAAATTCCTTCGAACAAGAGAATAAAGGCGAATGGTCACTGAATGGAGGCAGCATAGACTCGATATACAAAAATGGGACATCTTTGCAACACAGGAGACATCAGCAGAGGCTCCCGGACTGGAAGCTTAACCAGTTGGTGGAGGTAAACTTAAATCAACAAGTATAGCTTATAAATTCAAACTATTAACCCAACCAATCAATGTGATATGCAGTACTATGTTCGAAAGCGACACGACTCGATTGCTTCCAGATATAACATCTTTTCCTGTCCGAATTTTTGGCTTTTTTATTTTTTTGGACTTTTTTTGGTATTTTGAAAAGCTTGAAAAAGAATAAAAGTGATTTATAGTTACAAATATAAGAGGAGATGAGTGTCAAGGAGAAAACAAACTAGTTCCAAGCAGCGGAACATTCCTATGCTCAATGCAAGGAAACATGAGCAGGATAACGACACTCGGGAGAAAGTCCCCTCCCGGTAAAAATGGGGAATCAAGCTGCAAAATATATAAAAAGGCTCTGCTTGGATAGACATGAGACAAGCTCAAGCTATATGGTTCATAATCAAAGTCAGGGAAGCCGGCATAAGGCTCGATAAGGCAAGCAAAACTCATGATAATGCAATTACAACTTGACATATACAAGGGAGTCCCGGGGAAATGGCCATCATAAAGTTCAAGAGGAGTATGAAGCTCTTGCTCAAATTTATCGCGGTACTATACAAAGGACTCCCACACCCTAAAGGAGAAATGTCGGCATGGGACCCAAATGTGAAATAGGATCTAACTAGGGTACCCATGTATGGTAAAGCTCTACCATTCACAACATGTCACTTCTAAACGCAGCAAGACGGTTTCGTGACAAGATGGAATGGGTTCGTACCTAAGGTTAAAATGAAACAGTCATAAAGTTATGAAAAAAGTGAAACCTAACCTATATGTCAGTTTAGACATAATATTTGCAATAAGCACGAACGGGTCAAATCCACGGTCAAAACCACACTCAAAATGCATTCTTACAACATCAAATTAGTTCAAATGGCCAAAAACGGTTAGAAACGGTCAAAAACTATAGAAAGTGGATAAAAATTTTAAAAATTTTCTATAAATAGTGAAAAAGTTAAAAATTTTCATACCATTTGAACTTTTTACCCAACATAGTGCATTTGAGCTCAGAACTTCAGAAGCGAATTCTGGGAGCATCGTCCAATGGAATTCCTCCCTGTTTGATCCAGGTAGATTCTCATGCTCTCCTCTTTCATTTTAATGCAATTTTTTTCAAATTTCATAGGCTATTTTAATTTTTTGAGCCATCCAAACTTATGCGTTTTGGCCCACGTGGAAATCGGGTCTTTTTCCGCGTATAGGAATTGCCATACGTAGAAAATGGACCAAAAGGAACGTACATACATGGATATTTTGAAAATAGTCACGTACAGGGCCGTGAACAAGGTTTTAAAGGGTAAATATTAATCAAAAAACTTGGTTTTTGTGCAGGATAGTGCTAGAGTGGAGAGAAATAGAGCATGGTGATGTTGAGGAAGCTGTGCAAGGTGATCTCATGGCTCAACAAGCGTTACGGGCATGTGGATTGTACAAGTTTTGGTGTCTTGAAAGCCTAAGGGCCAAACCAAGACTACTCTAGCTACTGGTAGACTATTGGGATCCATAGTCTAAAACATTTCATATAGATGGGATGTCGCTCAGCATCGAGGTTGAAGACATATATTTCATCATAGGTTTGTCCCGACGAGGGGATATGGTGAACCTCCATTCTCGTGGTCCAGGAGGTGGGCTAACCATAGATGAGTACATAGTTGTGTACTGCTTTCCAGAGATGGAAAAGGTTGGGAGTCAAATCCCGACAAACTCTATTCAGATTCTAGGGCTGAAGGGCATACTTTTGGCACTAGGTAGGATTGCAAGGTTTTCTTCACTCCACCAAGACTCACGGCCAATGATATTCTATGCGGTGGAGTGCATGCGGCCTACAGTATATGACTGGAGTACTACGATGTTGAGCAACATGAAATAGCGACTTAGTGACTATAAGATGGGTAGGGTGCAGAACTTCATGTTCGGCAGTATATTGAGCACATTTTTCTTTGAGCGAGTGCCAGGGCTAATCCATAGGGTAGACATTGCTCCACATGGAGTTCGGGATCCAGCCCAGCAATGTTGGGCGAATGTCATGCGCAGACTGGGTGGAGGTAGGGTGGCTAACCCCTGCCCAGCATATTTCTTTCCATGGTGGTGGAGACTGATCGTCACCATAGACAACTACCCCTATGAAGGAATAAACTTCCACAGAGACCCAGATATGCCCCTACCACCAAGAGCAGCTTATGGTGACATAGGTAAAGAATCCCAAACCCACTTTTTAAGTTTTGAATTATTTAATTTTTTTTGTGTTTTTTGATATATTGACTCAAAAGACCACGTTTTTGGTGTGACGAAACATAGTGACAATCTGTCATGTATATGCAGATGTAGGACCACAATGGCTAGATGGATTCCCTCGTCGTCGACGGGGGGGAAGAGGAGATGATATTATGGGTGCGGATGCGGAGCAGACGCTCCAAAGCATCCACATGAACTTTGTTCGTTTGACACACAGGGTACCCATGGCGCAAGTTGAGGACTTGCCTAAGGCCATGCAGCGCCAGGGGGTTGGTGTAACATGAGCATGGGTTTGACTATTTCGATGGCTAGCTAGAGTCGTAGAGTGTTATCATAATCAGGACCCCCCTCCACCTTAGGCATAGAGACCTGAGTGTATTAATTTTTGTAAGACCATGTATTGTGCCTTAGTAGCTCGGAAGCCCTAATTTTGTATATGACACTTCTGTATTATGACGTGACTTTTTGGATGTTAATGAAAAAACTTTTATGATGATCGATTTTATTTATATATTTACATGTGTAAAATGTGTGTTTGTGATATACTCATGGTCTATGAAACAAATGCCAATCTAACACATAGTTAGCATATGAGTCAGAAACTTGATTAAAAATTCTTGAAACATGAATGTACGTTATATTCTAAAATTGTTGTTCTAGCAATCTAACACGTAAGAATCTTTGTAATAACGTCGGATCCCTAATACGATACAAGTCATTAAGCTGTGAAACCACTAACTGTGAATCAAGGCGTACCTCAAGAGAATGAATACCATGTGAAATGGCATCACGCAATAACTCAATGACAGCACTATATTCAGCAACATTGTTTGAAGAGGGCCGTAAACATACTCCTCCTGAACACAATACTTGACCCGTAGTAGTATAGATCACCCAAGCAGCCGAAGCTGAGTTTTGAGTGTGGCGGATAGCACCATTAGCAAATCCTATGTAAACGGAAGACTCCATCGACATCTCCCATGAGAAATGAAAGATAATTAACAAACCCGATCACCATAAGAAAACCTAACTATGCAATGCAAAACTGTAAAATAATATACAAAAATAATCCCTTATTGAAGATCCTGCATAGTATTTTTTGAGATAGAGCCCATTTCCACGCTCAGCTAAGGCTATCCCTTCATAATCAACCAGCTCGTAGGCACCTTTCTCTATGACTCGTTTAACTATGTAAGGACCATGCCACATGGGATAAAATTTCCCTGTCCCTAAGGGTTCTTTCGCTTGATCCCACAAAAGGACCAAGTCACCTTCACTAAACTTCCTCAGACGGACAAACTTATCATATTGGATCTTGACACGATGCTTATTAACCTCTAGAGCCACTAAGGCATCTTGGCACTGCTCATCAAGCTGCTCTAAGTGGACCAAGCGCTCTTCCAATGCGGAAGTGTTGTTCGGGTACACAGGGTACTCCCAAAGGACCGAACACCTAGAGCAACCACTTCACACAAATGAATCACAAATCAATCCATCGATGTTTGTCACGTGGTTAAAACCCTCAAGAGGGAAACAGTCCATGGCCCCAGCCAAATAGCTACTTGGAGCAATTTATTATGCAAAAGAAATAAATTTACATGAGCTTCTCATAATCGATCAACTAGCCAAGGACCCTCCATGCTCTTTAAATACAGCTCATGGACCAATCGGGTGTTAAGCCATAGATTAATGGTAGGTATGATCTAAGAGAAATTGAACCGTCGAATCACTTTATGTCTAGAGCATACCGTGACCGTCATATTAGAATATTTACAAATGCATACTAATGCATACTAAAGAAACACACTTTACCTAACGGATATATTACACAAGTTGATCTTAACTAACTACTAAGTGTCTAAATATCCTAACACCCCCCCTTAAGAACAACTTGGGATAGGATTGAAGGATTTACAAAAGTGACACTATTAGGAGAAGGAAGGAGGCATTAGAGCCTATCCCCCCTTAAGGACACATTCCTGAACTCCTCACATAGATCGAAGTTTAGAAAACTTCACTTCTGTAAGAGACTTGGTGAAGATGTCTGCAACTTGATCATCTGTAGGGAAATAGAGCATTTCAATAACACGATCATGAACAAGATTTCTGATGAAGTGCATGCATAGCTCAATGTGTTTGTTGCGTTGATGTAGAACTGGATCTTTGGCAAGCTTGGTGTCACTTTGATTGTCGCACCAAAGTGGAGTAGGTTGTTGCTGCTCAAATCCAAACTCTGAAAGGATCTGTCGAAGCCATAAAGCTTCCTGACTGGCATTAACTACGACTCGATATTCTGATTCTGCTGAAGAAAGAGTAAGAGCTTGTTGTTTCTTACAATCCCAAGTGACAGGTCCAAATCCCAGACTGAAAACATAACCCGCAGTATACTTTCGATCATTGGGATCACCGGCCCAATCTGAATCAGTGAAACCAACTAACAAAGTTTCCCCCTTGTACTGTAATGAATCCCAAACTGAATTATACCTCGAATATATTGAAGTATTTTTTTTGCTGCTTTCTAGTGACTTTCATGAGGAGTTTGCATATAATGGGAAACACGAGCAACGGCAAAGGAAAGGTCAGGAAGAGAATGATTCAAGTATAAAAGACTACTAACAAGCTGACGATACAAGGTGGCATCTACTTCAGGGGAAGTACAAGTGGCAGAAATTTTGACTCTAGACTGGAAGGGAGAAGGGGCTAGTTTACAATCTTCCATGTGGAAGCGACGAAGAAGGTCACAAGCATACTTAGACTAGGAAAGAAAGATTCCTTCTTTGGTTTGCAAGACTTGGAGACCAAGAAAATAATGCAAATGTCCTAAGTCTGACATTTCAAAATTTTGCTTAAAACTGGATTTCACATGGGTTATAAGTTTAGGGTCACTACCAATAAGGATAATATCATCAACATAAAGAACAAGTATGATGAAATGGTTTCCTACTTTCTTGGTATAGACATTGGGGTCAGAATGGCATCTAGAAAAACCAGTGTCAAGGAGAAAGCTATCCATTTTGGCATACCGAGCTCCAGGAGCTTGCTTAAGGCCATATAAGGAGTTCTTAAGGAGACAGACAAGGCTAGAGTTATCATAAACATATCCAAGAGGTTGTTCCATGCAAATTTCCTCCTGTAAATCACCATGTAAAAAGGAAGACTTGACATCCATTTGATGGAATTCCCAGTTATGTAAGGTTGCAAGAGAAAGAAAAAGGTGGATGGAATTCATTTTTGCAACAAGAGCAAAGGTTTCATTGTAGTCAATCCCTTCAACCTAGGAAAAACCTTTGGCAACTAACATTGCCTTAAGTCTTTCAACACCTCCATTTGATGCATACTTAGTTCTATAGACTGATTTACATCTGACAAATTTTCTTCCTTTTGGAAGAGGAACAAGATCCCAAGTATCGTTCGCCATTAAGGAACGATATTCTTCATCCATCACTGCATCTCAATTTGGATTTCCTAAAGCTTCTGCAAAACTGTCTGGATCATGATTCTCCAAAACTTGAGCCAAAAGAGAAGAGGCTCGCTGAAACTGAGAACGTGTTTGACGCTGATCTCTAGGATCACCGGCAAGATCACCAGCTGCTTCACATGTTGAATGGACCCATTGAGCAAGCATTGGTGCTGGTGCAGTTGGAGGAACAAGAGCAGGCGGAGGTGGATTTTCATCCTCACTGTCATCATCAGAAACTAGAGTTGGAAACCTATCAAGGAAGTTGGAAGAAGAAGAAGAAGAAGGCACAATCGTTGAATCAGGCTCGCAAGCCAAATATGGCACACCCGCCAAGTTAGGCTCGCAGGCCAAGAGATTTTCATCAAATTTAACATCTCTTGTAATGATTATATCATGTAAATGGTGCTAAAGAAGTCTATAACCTTTTACATCTTCAAAATATCCAACAAATATGCACTTTTCACTTTTAGGCTGCAATGCTTTTCATTTTTCATCTGGAATGTGAGCCCATGCTTCACAACCAAACACACAAAAGTGACTTACATCTGGTTTAGTTTTACTCCATGCTTCTTCCGGTCTTATACCTTGTAAAACTTTAGTGGGTGTGCGATTACCTATGTAATTTGCACAATTTATGGCTTCAGTCCAATATTGAAGACTTAGTCCCTTAGATTGGATCATACAATTAGCCATTTCTTTTAAAGTGCGGTTCTTTCATTCAACTACACCATTTTGTTGTGGTGTATATGGAACAGTGTGTTCTTGTTGGATTCCTTGTTCAGTGCATAAATTAGTGAACTTGTTGTTAACATATTCTCCTCCATTATCGGATCTTAACTTAATAATTTGATGAAGGCTTACTGTACAGAATAGTAGAGAGAGCTAGTACCAGTAGAAGTATAGGCCTTAGGGGTCTGGCTTGAACTCTACAGCTTAAGGCTAAAGCATGTGTCCATCTCCAGGCAGGACTAGAACTAAGAACATGTTAAATATAAGCCTTAGGGGTTCGGCTTCAACAAGGGCCTTGTAGGCCAAGAACATGTTAAATACTTCACTCTTAAGTTTTAGGAAGTAAACCCAAGTGCATCTCGAGTAGTCATCAATGAAAGTTAAGAAATATTTGAAACTAGAAATGCAAATGGAAGACGGCCACACAAATCACTATGCACAAGCTCCAAGGGAACCGAGGCGTGCCAAGCGGCATGTTTGTCAAAATTGTCCCGATGATGTTTTCTGAGTACACAACTGGAACAAACACCATCCTTGCAAGATACCATCGAAAGACCAACCACCATATTGTCTTTACATAGTTGTTACAATGAGCAATAATTTAAGTGACCAAATCGCTCATGCCAAAGTTTGCTCAAGTTATCACTATGAGCAACAAAAACTGAAGGAAAAGGTGATGACCCAAAGTTGTTAAATTTGTACAACCTGGTAATATCATCAACAATTCCAGTAGCAAGGACATTTTGAGGATTTTTAAAATCCTTGATTACAACTTGGTGAGGTGTAAACGTCACAATTTTACCTTCACCTGAATGAGTAATTTGATAGACTGATAACAAATTGCAGGAAATTTTTGGAACACATAGTACATCACTGAAATGACCATTTTCTACTGGAACTGTTCCAGATCCTACAACACTTAGAGATCTATCATCACCAACAAATATTTGTTTGGTGTTACATTCATGCATAGTAGAAAAGATGGCTTGATCCTTATCCATATGATGAGATGCTCCAAAATCAATCAGCCATTCAATTGAAGTAGAAGAAGAAGATGCAATATAAGAGTAACCAGAAGCACAAAGTGCATATCCATGAGAGGTAGATTCTGAAGATGAATCTAGGCTGATGTGGTGCTTCTTCATTGCTGCTTCCAAGGCTGCCATCTTCTTGAAACACTTAGGTTCACCATGATTATCTTTCCCACAAAAATTGCAATGACACTCGGTCTTCTTTCCTTTTGGCTTGGATCTTTTGTCATTTTTTAAAGGACCTGACTAAGAGGGTTTGGGACCCCTGTTGTTTGACTTATTATTGCAAAAATTATGTTTCTTGGAAGGTTTGGACTTTTCTTTCTGTTGGAACAATAAGGCTTTCCCAGATGTATCTACATTGTTAATTATTACAAGATGAATGAGCTTATCCTGCTCTCTAATTAAGGAATCAGAAAAGGATTCAAGACTAGGCTCTTGATAGCTAGCTGCAGTCGAGGATTCCTTCATGGAGTAGAATGTAAATACAAAAATAGAATATGCAGGTCCAAGTTTCGAAAGAATATGATAAATACATTGTTTGTCTTCTTTCTTAATCTTGCATTCTGCATAGTAAGAGTCTAAGAGTTTTATACTTAGATAAATAGTCTTGAATGCATTACAAATCATTTGGATTCAAGGAAATCAACTCATTCTCAAGTTGATAACCCCGAATTTCATTGTGTTTACCAAACACAGATTCCAACTTTTCCCAAGCTTGATCAGGTTCATCAATTCCAGATATGTGGAATCACAAATCAATAGAGATTGACATCCCAATCAATCCACGAGCTTCATCACATCTATTTGCCCATTTAATTTTTCTATCATCATCAGTGGGTTCTGTTTCTTTCCCTGAGGTTATTCTGAAAAGTCCCCTACTTCGTAGAACATCCTCCATACGAGATTTCCATGAGAAATAGTTAGAACTTGTAAGTATAATATCACAAGGGGTCGCCATACTGTAAAATAATGACAAAAAGAACAAAGACTAACTGTCTATATGCAAAGTGCTCGAAAAAATATGCGATTTAAAAAAAAATAGCACTGAAAACTAATTATGGATGATGAAGTTATGCTTGATCAAAGAAAATGTTGAAGATGTCCCCAATAGTGACGTGGTAGATATTAACTTGACCAACTAAAAAAAGAATCTCCCTCTTCCCAAGATCAACCTTTGACAATCACTTTACAATAAAGTTGTTTTTAAGTGAATCACTTTTGTAGAATAAGTGATGTTCACTTTTACAATAATATTACTTTAAATAATGTATCAATAAATTAAAAGACTTAAGTGACTCACTTTTTATTTTATTTTATTTAAGTGAGATGCACTTTTACAATAAAGTAACTTGAAAATAGAAATTGCATGCACTTAAAAGTAGCTTAATAAAACTTGAACTCAAGACCTATCAAGGAATAAAGCAACTTTGGACCAAGTGAGCTAAGTTTAAAAGGTATGTAAAAGAATGGAAAGAGAAAGGGGTTTTTTTTTTCACTCTTCTCTCTCGTTCTCCGTGCTTGCCTTTTTTTTTCCTGCAAATCACAAAAAAAAACTTGTTTCACAGAATGGGGTTAAATCTTGGTTAGCTTACCCCGAAAGTTTACATTTTCAGGTTTTCTCGCTATTTCTGATTTACCGTGATCGCACAAGGTGCACGGAAAAGAGCATATGTAGCCGAGATGGAAGAAAAAAAAGACTTTCTCTTGATGTTTCTGATTCGCTGCGATCGCGCAAGGTGCACGTCAAAAAGCATATGCAGCCAAGGAAGGAAACAGTATGAGACTAAAACAGTAAAGATCTAATAATAAACTAATAAAATATGAGATATTTGAAAAAAAATTAAACAAATCCGTCATTGTAACATTATACCTTCAGATTTGTCGAAATTGGTGTTTCTGGATCAAACGGAAACGGTTTTCAGTGAAACGGAAATGGTTTTCGGTGAAACAAAAACTATTTCCCAATGGAAACGGTGCTCCAAACACAATGGAATAGCTCCCACGGGCCACAAATGCATAGAAACTCCAAAACCAAAAACCCTTTCAAAGTTTCGGCAACACCAGTTCTAGATCTTGATCAAAACCGAAAGCGGCTCTTCATAAACGCTCTGATACCATGTTCGGGTACACTGGGAACTCCCAAAGGACTGAACACCTACAGAAACCACTTCACACAAATGAATCATAGATCAATACATCGATGTTTGTCACGTGGTTAAAACCCTCGAGAGGGAAACAATCCATGGCCCTAGCCAAATAGCTACTTTGAGCAATTTATTATGTAAAAGAAAGAAAGTTACATGAGCTTCTCATAATCGATCAACTAGACAAGGACCCTCCATTCTCTTTAAATATAAATCATGGACCAATCGGGTGTTAAGCCACAGATCAATGGTAGGTATGATCTAAGAGAAGTTGAATCGTCGGATCACTTTATGTCTAGAGCATATCGTGACAGTTGGATTAGAATATTTACAAATGCATACTAAAGAAACACACTTTACCTATAACGAATATATTACACAAGTTGATCTTAACTAACTCCTAAGTGTCTAAATATTCTAACAAGTGTCGGGTAAAAGCTCCATAGCTAGCTTCAGAGAAGGGATTTCGCATTCAACCAGTAAATCTGACTCCACCCCATGCACAAGTTGATAGGGAGAAAAATCGGTGGTAGTCTTAACCGCAGTTCTATAGGCCCACAAAGCAGGCTATAACATGATATGTCAATTATTCTTGCTTTGTGCAATGGTTCGTTGGAGAATAGACTTAAGTGATTTGTTCACTGCTTCAACCTATCCATTCACCTGAGGGTAATAAGAAGAGGAGTGCTCTTGCTTATATCCTAACTTGGAAGCCAACTCTTCCATCATTTTATTCTGAAAGTGCCTGCCATGGTAAGTGACAAGCTCTTTCAAAATGTCAAACTAGGTGATAATCTGGTTGAAAATAAAATGCGCAAATGTCTCACCCTTGCATTTAACTATGGGCATAGCCTCTGCCCATTTCGTGAAGTAATCGAAAGCCACAATAATATGATGATGACCCCCAGCCGAAGCTGGGTTACAATCCATAAAATTAAGCCCCCACTTGGTGAAGGGACCGGCGGTGATAATAGAATGTAACAGGGCTGGACGCGAACGCATATTATGTGCAAACACCTGGCAAGGGTGGCACTCCTTAATCGCATTAACGCAATCTTTGAAGATGGAAGGCCAAAAATAGCCCGCTCTCAAGATTTTTTGGGTTGTAGAAAGCCAAATAAATGACCACCACACGCCCCTTCATGGCAATCATTCAGCATAACCTCAGCCTCATCATGGATTAAACAACGACGCAAAATGGAATCTACCCCACAGCGGTACAAAGTGTTATCCACTATAAGGTAGTTCTTAGCTACATGACGTAATCATCATCACTCATCCCATGAGAGGTGAGTAGGGACCTTCAATGTTTGCAAATATACGATGATATCCCTGTACCAAGGGTCCACAGTTGAGATGAGGAAAATATGCTCATCGACAAAAGAATCCTCATAAACCTCCTCCTCCTCCAAACTTGAAAAATCGGATATAAGCTTCACAAAGATTAACGATTTCTTCGATTTCACTGAAACGAATTCAAGATCAAATTCTTGCAAAATGACAATCCATTTATTGTATTTTCTCCCAATCATCCTTCTAGTGAGGACGAACTGAAATAGATTGATATGAGCTATGACCAAGGTTTGGCGAAGGAAAATGTAATGCCTCAAATGCTAAACCGCATGAATGGTAGCCAAGGCTAGCTTCTCCACATGGGAATAGCGAAGTTCCACATCTCTAAGGTTTCGGCTCAAATAATATATGGCATGCTCATGGAGGTCCTCATCCTCCTGAACCAAAACCATACCAACCGTCTCCATAGACGCGGCCACATAAATCAAGAAATCATGGCTATAGTCTGATGGACTAAGCACGGGGACCATTGCTAAGGCTCACTTAAGAGCATCGAAAGACTCATAGGCTCACTCATCCCAGTAAAAAGGGGTGTCCTTCTTCAAAAGACACATAAATACTTTAGTCAAGTTGGAAAAATTAACCACGAATCTTCTCAAGAAGTTCGCCATGCCTTGTAAACATTTAAGGTTTCTAATATTACGCGGGGTAGACAATTGGATTATTGCCTCAACCTTTAAGGGATCGACTCTTATACCCTTCTTAGATACGATGAATCCTAGTAAACGACCAACAGTCACACAAAAGATGCACTTATGAGGATTTAAACGGACTTGATAATGACGGCATCTTTCGAACACTAATCTCAAATGATATGGATGACACACTCTCAAACGAGAGTGAGCAGCGAGATCATCCAACCATACTTCGATAATCGTTTTAAGATTGTGAAATATTAAGGTCATGGCCCGTTGAAATGTGGCTCCGGAATTTTTAAGGTCGAAGGGCATCTTTCGATATGCAAAAGTACCCCAAGGACAAATAAATGTGGTCTTATGTTGATCCTCGAGCTTAATCTGAATCTGATTATATCCATAAAAACCGTCCATAAAGGAAAATACTTCACTTCCCACACACTAATCCAAAATCTGATCAATAAATGGTGTGGAAAAATTATCTTGGTACAGGCATGATTTAAGTCACGGAAATCAGTGCATATGCGGATCGCTCCCTACTTCTTATCCACCAGGACAGGATTTGAAACCCACTACATCAAGGGAACGAGATAGATAAAACCAATTTTCAGTAGTTTCTCTATCTCAACTTCAATGGCGGGTGCTTTTCTAGGATTCACAGCACACAAACATTGTCGAACCGGTTTTGTATTCGGATACGTTTTGATCACATGTTCGACAATACGAGGGTCTATACCCGGCATCTCTTCGTATGACCAAGCGAAAATGTCACAAAACTCTTTAAACAACTCGATATACTCCTTCATCTCATCAGGGGAACAACCCACCCCAATGTAGACATTCTCAACCTTGCCAGGATCACGAGAAATATTGATAGGAATTGTTGGTGATAAATTAGCCATGTTTCAATCAGCCATCTAACCAGGAGAGCTTAATGGAACCATGGGGATACCAATCTTCTCGCTAAGAATCTCCCTAATGTCATCACACTCCATACAATCAAGCTTAGGAATAAAATATGATCGATGATGCAACTCTTCCCAAGGTTGCTCAACCCTAGACATGGCCTCAAGAATAGCTTTATCCGATGGAAAAACATCATTGAGGCAATCATGTGAGTGAGAGGACTCTACTGCCCATGCAAGAAGCCCATACGGGTCCTCCTCCTTCGTCTGCAAAGAGGAAGGACTAGGCTCTGCAACCTGATCAAGATTCGCTTGATACGCCACCATTGTTGCAGGAAACAGCATGTCTGTCTCGACAGGCATACTCCAAGTACTCGGTGAAGGAAGTATCCAAGGATCTTCCATATGGGTAGTGCCAAAAGACACCAAATTCAACGAGGATGAAGCCCCACCAAAACTAGACCCAATCATAAGAACGGGTACAGGACAACTAAAGGTTCCCATAAGAGAAGGATACATACCTATGCCCACACTCCCAGTTGTTGGCTGAGAATGATCGATAATCGGGATAGAAGCTCCTGATGATGCATTGAAACTCGGATTATGGAATGACTTTTTATCAGTCATAACAATATTCTCATTAAATGGAAAGCATATCACTCGAAAGAGGGAAGAAGCTACGGCTTGCATACTATACATCCAATTCCTACCTAGTTAAATATTGTAGTCAAGGGGCGCATCAACCACCTCGACCTCAATCGCGATGGTCTTCCCTCCCAATTGGACCTCTAGAGAAGGAAGAATCCCGTGTGGCCGAAACGATCTACCATCGAAAGCTATCAACATAGTGGCGGATTGAGACAACATGGGAGAACCCAAACCCTTCCAACACAACAAAGACATCACAGAAGCAGCAATGCCTTCATCAATGACAGTACCCAAGACGGTGTTGTTAAGATACTCTACATGAATCAAAAGAGACACGTAATAAGGCAAGCGAGGATGTACTCCCATGGTTTGAAATGTGATCATGATAGAAGATCTATCATCACTGACCCCAAGAGCAGACAACAAGGCTTTCCTCTATGGAGGACAAGTCTGAAGCACTTCTAACGTGGACACTGCACAAGGATTCTGGCCCAAATCCTCGACAACTGAATAGTTATGGGTGGCTCGGGCATTAGGATTGTCCCCCAAATGCTTTAAGACTCCCTTAGGAATGCGAGGTGGAGCTTCAGGTTTATCCATAGGATTTTAAATTCGCAAAGGGCTCTCGGGTGGGGAAGGTTCTTTCCCAAGGTCTAGTTGTGACGAACCATAATATTTCGCATGAGCCACAACTTTAGCAACACACACCGTATGATGCAACTGTGACCACTATTGGACTCTGGCAGATTTTGATTTCCACCTAATGCACAACCAAGATCAATGGTCCTCGAGTTCATATTTTGATTATTGGGTAAAGGATTAGTTAGCACAGCTGGGCCTTGTGCTATGAACCTCGAGGCATCTTCCATACGAGGGCACAAGTGAGTGAGGTGGTCGTCCTTACACAGCTTATAAGAAAACTTCACCTTATATTTAGACTGCTTGTCCCCCCTAACATTTTGAGTGTTCTTGTCATTATTATTAGCATTTTTGTTCTTGTTCCCATCCTTACGATTATTTTTTCCTTTTTTCTTATTCCTTCCAGGTTGCTGGCTGCCTTTTGGGTTCGACAATTGCACGGAAAGTACACTCGCTAATTGGGTAGGTTGAGACGAAGACGTAGCTTGTCTCGACGCAAACTGTTTAATTAACAATTGGCTCACTTGTTTCACAACCAAGTCCGTAGTTTTGGTACTTGTAGAGCCCACAATACCATCGGCATGTGGCCCAAGCTTGACCTTGGGGTCGAAATTTGATCTAGGAGCATTAGGTATAATCTCATACAAAAGTCTAGATTGAACATAGATCCAATCCAAATCTTGTGCCCTAAAGATAGCTTGTTCCTCATTTTGAACTCCGGATGTAGAAACATCCTTCGCGATGTAAGGTAATAACGATTTGAGGAACAATTCAAGAAGAAAATATGGTGGTATAAAGGCTTTGATTAACTGTTTTTGTCTACGCCACTCTTGAATATGATCTGAAATGTGTGTGTCTTTTTCTTGCCAAAAGGTCGACAATATTTCGATACCAACGTCGTAACGTACGGGTAGCTAGAAATGATTAAGGAAATTCATAGCAAGATCATCAAACGTAGCATAAGCACCCCCTGGTAACTCTATATACCATTTCACCGCATGACCCGTTAGGGTGCGTTGAAATAGCCTCAAACAAATGGAATCGTCATGTAAGGAATTGGAAGAGCACCAAAGGTGGAAAGTGGTGACATGCTCACCAGGATCTTCACCAGCCTTACCTTCGAACTTGGGTATGTTCAAAGGAAGCTTGGTAGGGACTGTCGGCCATGCCGGTTCATGAGACACAGGATCGTTCATCAATCTCGACAAGTCAGGTAAGTTCAATGTCGTGAGGAAAGGGAGCCTAGGTTGAGGTGGTCGATTTCATGCTCCCTGATAGTTTTGATTCATGTAAGGTTGATTGCTATAAATATCATGGACTTGGCCATAATAACCTCCTGCCATTTTACCCATGTAGGGCTATATGGAAGCATTGTGATGTGGGGTACCTTGATTATGAGGCGCTACAAATCCATAGCTCAAGGAGTAAGCAGGTTGTTGATACCCATACCCATAGGGTTGGTAGTTTTTTCCATACTGTGGTCCGTAAGAATGTCCATGAGAAGCTCCATAAGGTGTTCCATGGGATGTACCATGAGAAGGTCCATAGTTTGGTATACGGGGAGCTCCACGAGGTGAAACATGAGACGATCTAGAAATAGGTACATGACCTGCTAACACAACAGGAGGTACTTGGCTCTGGGCTACAACCGTGTTAGCAGTCACAGAACAAACATGGCTAGTAGCAACATTTGAGCCTGAAGGCCCACGTGAATTAGGGAGAGGATGAGTCATTAAAAACGCATTCAAAGGAACGGGGTTCGAAGACGAAGGGACATGTGAAGGAATATAAGTGGTGTTCCCAATGTTCACTCGTCTCGATCCTGGTATCTGAATAGGATTACTAACACTAGGCCTAGGAGGAGCATGTGAAGACGCCTCCACCACTAGGATGGAAGTTGCAATGTGACTAGTGCCCCCAAACCTCTCCGCATGGAAAAGAGTGGGATTGCCCCCAAGTGTAGTGCTAGGCTCTATTTCTGACTCGGCATGATATGTCGGATCGGGCTCAAGGATATCAGGTATGTCATATCTAACATTAGTAGTGCTTATGGGTTCATAGTGAGTCTCGTCACTCGGAAAACAATACTGGCGACCTGTGAATGAGGGATCATAACTAGATCACGAAGGCTTCTCATGTGAAGGATCATATGTGCTAGTAGGATCTTCCTCCCCATCCTCGTGAGGTGGAGAAGACGTCTCTGGAATCTCATCCTCATGATCTCCCATGGTGTGTGAATCAAAGTGAAAAGTAGTCCACCCGGACTGTCTGGATCTCTCTCCCAAACGAGGGGGAGACGTGGAAGGCGGAAGTCCTGCTAAACGACGAGAAAGGGCGGGGTGCTATGCCCGAATCCACAATTACTCAAAAATGAAAATACTCAATCTAATTACGCAAACCTTGGCCAAACTAGCATGCATAGAGAATACACCTAAAAGTGTAAAGCTAAATAACAAGCAAACCAAGGGTAGGATATGTCAGCTCCCGAATGAAGCATGTCTCGCCTAGGAGAGGCTTGAGACTACCATACACAATAAGCGGAGGTTTGCAACCAATTATAGTGGCCCTCAGCTTCAACGCATATAGCGACTGTGTTGTCCAACCCCTACCTGGCCAGGACACCTACAGAATAACCTCTGCAAATACCCCCTCAATAACCTAGGTAAGGCAACTAAGGTCACCTATATATAATCAATTCTCAGGCGGACAGTCGCAGGAGGGATTGACCATATGGGTAGGGTAACAAAGCCCGAAGCCTGAAATCACAACTAGTACCCCAGGGGTGCACTAACAAATACCTCAAAGGCCCCCAGATACGAATACAATCCTAGAAATATCTCTAGTGCTAATGAATCACAATCAGGGGTCATCCCAATCATTATTTCTCACACTGCCTCGTGCTCAACTCCCTTGTAAGAGGAGGATCCTAAGAAACACTAATTATATAAAGGATTTCACACTCTCACCTGCACAGACACCTAATTGTTTTGTTTAGTGGTCTTGGAGAATTAACTCACAATGAACTATTCCAAGACCTTAAAACCTAGTCTTGTTGGTGCACCCTAGAAAAGAAAAGAGTGTAATTCATTTTATTATGCATTGATTTTAATTGGATTTATTACTCAAAGGGTAAATGGTCGTGCAACTAATGATGTTATGACACAACAAGAAGTAAAATGTGCACCTAACAATCAATGCAAATGCACTGTGTCGAATGAAAAACAGGGTATGCTACTACGTGAAGTGCAAAATTTTTCCTTCAAATGTATATTCAATCATTCCTATATGACAACCTGACTAATATTCACCAAGCAAACCTAATGCAAATACCATGCTAATGCAAAATGCAAAGAATGCATAACTATGCAAAAAGAAAGATATTTTGTATTTTTGAATTAAATGAGATCAAAATAAAAAAATATTATTGTACCGCTCTCAGACTCTGCAACCACTCACAGACAACAGCCAAGCAAAGTACTAAGCTAAAAGAGACCTAATGCACTAATCTCAAAACAAAAAATATAAAATGAAATGACAAGGACATTTTCAAAAATAAAATCAAAAATAGTCTCTGGTCAGAAACAGAGGGGAGATACAGACTCCGGAAGCATCAAAGAAGACTCGGCAATCATCCAAACTCACCCAGCAACACTTAATCTTCCCATAAAAGAAAAAAATCAGAGCATATGTGACTATTCTCAATAAACCTGCGTACATACACGACTATTCTAGGAAAACCCGCGTGTACACACGACTGTGAAAGCAAAACCCGCGTATAGGAAGAAAAAGAGAAAAAAATAAGGTAAATGGACAAGCTGAGACAAAATTTACTCCTACAGGAAAATACTGGGCAATCATGCCCCCAGACCCGACACAGAAACAGAGAAATCACAGCAATACAAGCACATTGAATTCCAAAAACCTCCATAGAAAAACAACTAGGAACCTCCCCAGTATGGTTGACAATTATGTTACAAAGAAAACTTCCTATGGCTTGGGGTGTACCACAACAGACAGAGAAACCATAGAAATCAATCCCTTCCCAATATGCAAGAGAAATAAAACATCTAACACTAAAGGATCTCGAATCATGCCTTATTCTGGACGGTTGAAGTAGATCCCCGTTGAGTTTTTTTCAATCCCGCTTGCGTTAGAAATTTACTCTCAACAATAATAAACAAGGAAAGAATGCTATATAATATAGTGTTAGACCTACTCTAGCATATATAATCAATAATGCATGAGCAATTAAACACATCCATGGATTCAATATTCATTTAAATGCACATCATTGAACAGGAAAAGATATTTCTAATAATAAAATCAGAGATTACATAAGTGACAACCTCTGTCGGCACATCTGCGAATCGGAGAAACCGAGTCCTCCACCTGGGCCTCCACCACTTCAATCCTCCATCTCTCGATAGCAAGCTTGGGAAAAACACAAAGTGCTCCAAGGGACAAAGTGATGTAGACTCAAGTACAAGCAAGCTACGACAACAATGGACTATAGTTTTCTTGCTCTTCAATTCCTCATCTTCAATGTATCCAAGTGGTTCCTTATACAGTCCTTCAATGGGGTAATGGAAGGTCAAATCCGAGCGATCTCGAGGCATATGGAAAACCAAGAGACAAGTGACTCGGATCCACATCAAAAAAAACTCCAAAAATATTTGGACTTATGCACACATCCTGATGTACGCGGGTTTAAGGGTAATATCCGCGTATATACACGAGAAAGGGATTAAAATTCGCGTACAGGAAATAATATGTGTTTTTAGGAATGATCTTGGAAACATCAAAGGTACAATAATGGTCCATGGGGTCCAAAGAGTATACAGAGGGATAGGGAAGGCCATAAAAGTGTGATCAACCATGTGTGGTAAATTCAGTTGTAACGGGTTACATAACCAGAGTAGGACCTAGTTCTCTTCCTTTCTTTGTGCATTTCTTCTGGAGCCCCATATCTTTTTGCACCTTACATAGCCTCTCGTACCCATGCAGGTTTCCTTTTTGTAAGTATTCTTCTCCTAGGGTGGATCTACAAGTTCCTGGGGTTCTTCCATTTCTCAATCTTCTTCTAGATTTGCTTCGTTCGTAGCTGTATCTCGAATCCTTGGTTCTTTTGTTTCTTTAAGTTTTGTATTAACTATTTTTCTTGATTTGTTGTAAGCTAAGTCTTAGTCAAATTTCACATCCTTGTTGATGTCGATCTTCTTGAATCATAGGAATTATATTATGTAAGCCTTCGAGCTTTCACTATATCCCACAAATATACCCTTCTTTCTTGAAGGATCTAACTTTTTTCTCTTTTCTTTTGGAATGTGTATGTACACTGGACAGCCAAATATTCGGAGATGACTAACTTCTGGTTTCTTACCGGAGAAGACTTATTCAGGTGTCTTGTTCTCAATTACTCTATGCAGAGTATAGTTCTGTACATATACAGTTTTACTCGTAGTTTCTTCCCATAGATGCATGGGAAGATCTTGATCATGAAGCATTGCCCTTGTTGCTTCCATAATCATTCTATTCTTTCTTTCTGCAACCCCATTCTGTTGTGGATTATATGGAGTGGTCAACTCCCTCTTAATCCCTGAATATATGTGTAATTCCTTGAATTCATCTGATGTGAATTCTCCGCCATTGTCTAATCGAAAGGTATTGATTTTCTTCTCTGTTTGGTTTTCAATCAAGGCTTTGAATTCCTTGAATTTACTAAATACTTCCTCTTTGCTTTTCAAGAAAAATATCAATGTCTTCCTAGATAAATCATCAATGAAAGAAACATAATATACATACCCACTCAATGAACTGGATGACATCGAACCGCATACATCAAAGTGGGTGATTTCCAAGATTCTTTTTGTTTTGCTCTTGCTACTTGGAAATGCCTTCTTTGTGTTCTTTCCTTTCGCACATCCTTGGCAAATACCTTTTTTTTTTACATGTATTTCTGGAAGACCTTCAACAGCTTTGCTTGCAAGTGGTAGTGCCATGTAGTGCACATGTGCAAGCCTTATGTGCCAAAGTTCACTTGGTTCTACTGAGTCATGGACCAAAGCTTGTTCTAGATGGCCCTTTAATTTGTATAATCCTCCCTCTTTCTCTCCAATCACTACTACATCATCTATAGTCTTTCCTTTTGACCACATAAGGACTTGGCCATCTACAAATGCAACCCTCATGGCTTTTGCATCCAATGCATATATGGAGAGGAGATTCTTCTTTAGTCCTGGTACAAACAGGACATATTTCATCTTCATAGACTTTCCAGAGTCTAGCTTATAAGAGGATTCACCACTACCTTTTATGGGATACTGGTAGTCATCCCCAAGTTTCACTTTGTGGAGTGACTCATGTTCGGATAGTTTCACAAAATATTCTTTGAATCCCATCATATTCTTGGAAGCCCCACTATCTATGAGCCAATCATTGTTTCCATGTGTGACATTTCCCATGAGGGCAGAAATCAAAACACATTCTACATCACTTGAAGAGTCTTCACTTTCTTCTTTGATTCTCTTTCTGAGAGGTTCATCATCTTCTGCAGTGGGGGCATGACGTCTTCTTATGTTTCCCTTCTTCTTGTGAGAGTCACCTTTATTTCTAGGACACTCTCTAGCAAAGTGTCCTCTCTTGTCACATGTATAGCATCCAATTTTAGATAGATCTCTGCGGTATCTTTTAGGGTTATCTTTTTGGTGATAATGCTTACCTTTGGGATGATGATAGTCCTTTCTGATTTTCTTGGTGTGTACTGTGAGAGCTTGATCTTCATTTCCCAACTTTTCTTCTCGAGCTACTATTCGAGCTTCTTCTTGTGAGCATTCCTCCCACAGCCTACTAAAAGTGATTAGCTTTCTTCTAACACAAATCCCTTGAATGAAGAATTCACATGACCTAGGGAGACCATTCAAGGTAGTCATCACAATTTCTGCATTCTCCACTTCTTTGTCCACTGCTTTAAGTTTTTCTTTGAGAGACCCTTGTAAAGTATGAATGTATGGTCTCTGCATTCTAGATCTTTACATTCTTCAATTGGTTCCTCAAAGTCATCTTTTGATTTATGTTCTTCCCTTCAAATAGCTTGCTCAAGGAATCAAACATCTCTTTAGGTGTCTTTAGGGAATACACTTGTGGTATAAGGTGATCCTTGATAAAATCAACAATAATTCTCTTGGTCTTGACCAATTTCTTATTGTGTAAGGCCTTAGCCTCATCTCCCTCTAGAACTGGAACCTCTCCACTTATGTAGGTGTCTAATTCATTTTCTTCAAGAACCAGTGAAATCCTATACTTCCATGCTCGAAAGTTTTAGCTCCTTCAAGCTTTTCATCAAGCTTGGTGTGATGAGACATCTTAACTGAGAACCTCAAATGGAAATACAAAATATTTAGATCTTACCAATTTGAGATGTCAAAACTGGATCTGGAGCTGATCTTCTGCAGTGTTGGTTTTCTCGTTCACGGAAAAATTAGGGTTTGACTTTTCCGGAGTTCTACCCAACCAAAAACTTCGATCTTGGTCTCTAAACTTCGCTTTTGAGGAGGAGAGAAATCTTCTGCTGGGCTCACTCAAAAATTCCACTTCTGTGAAAATCCCTAATTTTTCGCTGTAGTGGTAGGTCAAAAATGAAAAATACTCAAAATCAAATTCTGCTTCAATAGAAAGATACGCCCTTCAATGGAGAGTTAAACTAGCCTCCTTTTGTTGATGATCCATGGAGAGAGACCCAAAAAGTAAGAATCCTTAGTTTCTGTAGTTGCACAGTGTCTTCTTCTCAGGTTAGCTCTGATACCATGTTAGATTTTTATCATTTAAGCAATATGGTATTAGGATCTTATCTAAGACAATAACATGCACAGCAATAATCACAAGAGACACAGAGTTTTCCTTGGGGAAACCATAAAGGAGAAAACCCTGCAACTTCTTCGAGGATAGAATGAGCACCAATGGCAAAAGTAAAACCCAAAGACAGAAAGATGATCTTTGACTGTCGTTCTATCTCTCACTTGTGAGAGCTTCTCTTCTCTCACTCATGCGTTATAGTTGAGTGTGTATGTGTTGCAAATAAAGAGGCTCACTCTCTATTTATACTAGTTTCTGACTTGATAATTACTTACCAGAGCTGACTTCACTAGGAGAGTCTAATAACCCTAGTGCCCCTCAACTGTGGGGACTCCCCCCCCCCTGATCAACAAAGGAGATTAGAGGAAATTTCAACTCAAAATGGGCCTCCTAAAAATAATTAATAAAATAATAGTTAAAATAATAAAATAATATTTATTAATTTTGGAGGAAGAAAAGAAAAAAACTACTTTTTTGTTTATATTTTCAACATATCTCCCCGTGTTTTTACTCAAATTTCGATCGGGAGAGCTCGTTGGATGCGGAATTCAACGAGTACCCACTCGGCATACTTTTGACGAACCCCGCTACCCCAAAAACAAGAAATACTTGAAAAATGTGATGACATCATCATCACATTTTTTCAGGTATTTCTTGTTTTTGGGGTAGCGGGGTCCTTCAAAAGTATGCCGAGTGGGTACTCGTTGGATGCGGAATTTAATTCCGCATCCAACAAGCTCTCCCGATCGAAATTTGAATAAAAACACGGGGAGATATGTCGAAAATAGAAACAAAAAAAAATAGTTTTTTTTATGATACCTATCCCCAAATTTATATTAAAAAGGTGTTTTAGACCTATACGGTATTTCAAATTTAAAGCAATTTCTTTGGCTAACACATGATGACATGGAATTTGAGTTAAAGTTAAAAGGCTCATTTTGAGTTGAAACGGTTAACCTCTATGACTTTACTTGACTTCATTACATTAATGATTCTCCTTATAGGAACATCGAGGTACAATGAAGTACAATAGATAAGATATACAAGTGAATACATTCTGAAGTTACAAATAGATTAACACAGCCCAGTATGAGGGATATCTTGTAACATTATGTGGAAGGTCTTGTAACGTTTGTCCATATTATGTTGTAACGTTTGTTATTAGCAAAATAATAAAAATAAAATTTTAATTATCCGCCAAAATATATGTCTGTCACAAAAACAACCTAATATGGGGGAGATGTTGTAATGTTCCTACCTAACAAAATAATAAAAAATTAAAAACTTAATTATCCATGAAAAAAAATGTCTATCGGAAAAACAACACAATAAGGGAGAGATGTTGTAATGTTCCTACCTAACAAAATAATAAAAAATAAAAAATTGAATTATCTGCAAATAAAATGTTGGCCTTATCCTAAACAACCCATGGTTTTATCGTACATGGTTTAAGAGGGCTTTGCAAATGGTTTTAAAACCATGTTCAAAGCCTCCTAAACAACCCATAGTTTTATTGTACATGGTTTAAGAGGGCCTTGCAAATGGTTTTAAAACCATGTGCAAGGCCTCCAAAACAACCCATGGTTTTAGGAGGGCCTTGCATATGGTTTTAAAACTATGTCTAGGGAAGATGTTGTAATGTTCGTTCTTAACAAAATAAAAAATAATAATAAATATTATATGTTGGCCATAAATAATATTAAAAATATTATCTGTAGACCTTAACTAAAAATATGTGTCTTTTGGTTTGAATCAAATCAATAGCTCCTTGAGTGCAATACTTAATAAGAGGCTTGTGTCTCCATCTCGGCGCTTGATAGAGCCTAGGATTTGGATCTATGCTGGTCATTGACAGTCAAGACACATGAGGGCATAAGTGGCACTCATGGTTTGAGCGAGGATGTAATGAATAAAATAATAATTAATAATCAATAATTAATTAATAATTAAATAAAAAAACGTAAATGAAGAGCTACCTTATAAAAGGTGGTGTCTCATCACCAAGGCAAACATTTGCATAGGTATTTATACAAGTATCATTTCTTATTATAAAATATCTCTTATCAATCATATATTTTTATATTCATGGATTACTAGAATCTAATTTACTTGTATTGGTTATTTCCATAAAAAAAATGAAAGTTTATTTGTTTCGTGGTCTCATAGCACAATCTAATCCGGATTCTAACCACCTCAAATTCAGAAATTCTTTAATCCTAGGTCATTAACCACAATAGGCTTTTGGCCATTTAAATTTCAAAAGTCACTTGTATTGGGACTATTGTCTTGGCATCCACCCATTCATTTTCTTTAGATGTGATCAACGATTGGCGTAACAGTACATTTGTCTATTAATTGAACGTTTTATAAGAGTGTTAAATTGCAGAGAACCTTCACCATTGACCATCGTCGTCTGCGTTATTTTATTTGTGAGTCGACCGATTTGTGATTCATATTAATCTGGAATCCAATTGGGTTGCATATTGTTGGAGGGTTGAAACATTGAAGCATACCTCGACGAGGGTGAATTGCAAACCGTGGACAGAGTTCCCTTTTGTTATCAAACGCGGGATTTCTTTTGTGGATGTATTAGTAACCGTGTTGAGAAGGTGCATTTGCGCAGGGATCAAGATTGAAGGGCTGGTCTTAATTTCATATAGAAGGTTATATATTCATGCAACCCTTCATTGGTGAAGGGCTTTTAAAAAGCTCACATTTCAAATGACAGTAATAAATTAATTGTACATTTCATTTACTTGTTGATGACAAAAATTAAAAACAAAAAAATAAATTGCAAAATGGGATTTGTCAAAATTGCACAAGTGAATGTATATCCCTGCCTACATTGTGTTCAATCTATTTGATTGGCGAATAAGTCTACAATTGCTCAGACGCTTTAAGGTTTATAATCAAAAAAGAATCAAAAAAGAACTCAGACAGATGGTCAAGCCGGATAGTACAATCTATGGCTATAAATTTGGAAGTATGGATTGAGGACGAGAAAAAGTGCTCACTTAAGAGACCATTCTTGATGGCGTTGAAGGAATTCAAAACAAGAGGCAGCCTATGCTAGAACTCCAAAGCTTCAGTCATAAAATAAAATCTATAGGGAAAGCAGAAGCAACCAAAGGTGAATGTTTTGAGACTACTGAGACATTGATAAACTATAAAAAAGATGCAGACCTGAAGAATAAACAATGGAGGTTTTTGCACAGTCATCATCTGAAAGTTTCACAGGGCCAATTCAGAGAATTATCCTCTGACAAATATAAAACTAAAGTCTTCAAAAAGTAATAGGTTGTCAACTAATTAACTTGTGCTTGAATGCATGCACATCTCCGCCTTACAGTAACGGGAAAGGCAAATTTATATAAAATTACCTTGGCTGCCGGAGTTAGCCAATGAATCTAACGAGTTCTTCCTCAGCCGTTCATTGTGTCCCGCCAACCTTTTCCTGCAACTTCTCTTTGCGTCGTCAAATTCTGCTATGTCATGGAATCTAGATAAGCACCACAACACCAAATTATTCATGTGTATTATCAAATTATATACTTAATATGTATGGATCCATGTTGACCTACTCAGAAGAAGAAAAAAACAGTGAGTTGCAACCGTCTCCTGGTTAGTTACCTGCTACACTGCTGACAGAAGCGTTGCTCGGTACCAAGAACAATGACTTTGGGGGCTTTGGAATGCATTTCAGAGACTTTATGTCTCTTGTGATATTCTTTTGCATTGGCCAACACTACGTTGCATCCTTCCACTTGACAACGGGGAGGTTGCGCGGTCGAAGCCGGTAAAGCCCTCGGCTTCTTATAAACGCAATCACCAGCGCTATTACCAGTGACTAGATTAATTACCTTAGCCGGATTCGCAGCGTCTCCAAAATGCTGCCGCTTTCCTAGCTTAAGGCACGTTAAGGAATCCCCTTGAACATCCTTGATGACATTAATGTTATCTCTCATGCGATCCTCGTTAGCACTCTGATAATTGTCATTCCTCCGGAGTCCCACCCAAGCCAACTACCACCATATTTCTTGACCAGAATGGCTATACTCGGAACCCCCAGAAAATTACCACCATTTGCAACCCCTTCTACAAGCCAACCCTTCAATAATCCATTGCCTTCGCTTTTCACAGAACCCTCAGCCAAAGGATTCTGATGAATCTTGACATCCAGTAAAATTACCAGCAGCCATGAGAGGCTAAGACAGGGGCGAGGACTCATGAACCATGTTCGTCCCACGGAATAACTCCTTCCCAATATTATAACCCTCTTCTGAACAAACCCATTCAGCCATGGGTAATCTCTCATACCTATCCCCAGTCGTACTGTAAAGCCCTGTGCAACCTTCCCAGTCCCAAAGACTCTTTAAATGCCAATCCTGCATCTTAGAGGGCCAGCAATGATCATGGTGGCTGCTGCTATTGTTACTACCATGATTTGCCATGGCATTTGAGTCCATATTCTTAAAAATGACTTCTTCTTCACAAGACCAAAACTAATCCAAGGAAAAATACAGATACACTTTCAGGCTCTTTTCACATGATGAATATTACCAAATCCAGCGATCCCATATTTGCTTCGATTTCCAAATCCGGGATGATTAAAATACTAACCTTATTGTCTGAACAAAACTTCCATAAGAGCAATACTCCCCAAAGCCTCGTCCAACAGATCCACATCAGAGAGCCCCTGAATCAAACTGATGTAGGTAAAAACATCTAGGGCCATCCCCTTCTCAACCATGAGAATCTGCATTTTCATGGAAAAATCGAGCTCGCCCATTTTACAGAGCCCATCAATCAAAGAAATGTAGATGACAACATCGAGCTTGCAAACTATGGCCACCATCTCGTTCACAATAACAACTACTTCAGGAAATCTACGGTCTTGAGGGATGAATGAAATCCACTAGTGGTTTTCCATTAAAAAAGGGAATAGATTTACATTGAAAAATACAAGATTTCCATGTGGGTATGCACGGCAACTATTAAACCCCCCAAGCAAAAACATTTACATTTAAAAATGCAGGATTTCTAAGTGGGTATGCATGTTAAACAATAAACCCTCCCTAAAAATACATTGTTAAAAATACTCACAGACTAAACACGCATCTGGTGACATCCCGGCCTTTGTCCAAGCATTTCTCTGGATTGGGATCAGCTTTCTTGCAGTCTATAAAGGCCTTGTTCTATGCCCTACATCGGGTGGCAATGTGCTTTGAAGCGGACATTAAAAGAGCTGATGTTGGAATGGGTTCTTCCATTGCAGTGGCTTCTGCTGCCATGGGGTTTGTGATGAATTCGATGAATCGACTTCTCTCCCAAGCTTCTGATGCTAGAGCATCTGGATTGGTATTTTATGTGTATGATTGTTTTCTAGGCTTCGACTTCCGCCCCTTTCCCTAAGGAACCATGCGGAATGAAGTACAATGTTTGTCATTAATTTCACTTTAAAATTGTTTGTAGTAAGTGTGTATACATTTATGCTACTTGTTTTTGTTGTTTAGTTATATTTTAATTCATTATTGATAGAGTGATTTAGATTTAAATGAACATTACACGGCCTTGACTCACTCTTACACTTTCTTTGAAGCTTCGATGACTAATTGAAGAGTCGAGTGAAGTACTTTATTTGGTTTATTTCTCATTTGATTTGTTCTTTTTCGCACTAGGTGTTTGTATACGGGGTTGTAGATTTTTTGGTGTTAGTTGGTATTATGATTGATCGGCTTCTTTTGTTTTGGTATTCTCCAAACACGCTTAGGAGTTGAATAGGATCACACAAGATGACATTTATAGCCAGTTTGTGGAAGTTACTTGGATGAACCCTCAAGGAGGTTTACATCCAAAGATGGTATTTTACGTTAAGCACTTCATGGATCTGAGAGGCAGGTTAAATAATAGTGCTTACAATGAATTCCCTTCTATCATTACTGCTCAGACTAGCATTAAAACAAAAATAGTCGTATACGGGAATGTACTCAAATTAACTGAAGCAATGGTACTTAAAATTACTTAAAGCGTTGTCATTACTGTCGGCTTCGTTCAATAAACTTAGAATGCAATCAAATCAGCGAAAAATTGCAGGATTTATGTGGATTTGTGCACACGGTCTTGAGGGATGAATGAAATCCCCCAGTGGTTTTCCATTAAAAAAGGGAATAGGTTTACATTGAAAAATACAGGATTTCCATGTGGGTATGCAGGGCAACTATTAAACCCCCCAAGCAAAAACATTTACATTTAAAAATGCAGGATTTCTAAGTGGGTATGCACGTTAAATAATAAACCCTCCCTAAAAAGACATTGTTAAAAAGACTCACAGACTAAACACGCATCTGGTGACATCCCGGCCTTTGTCCAAGCATTTCTCTGGATTGGGATCAGCTTTCTTGCAGTCTATAAAGGCCTTGTTCTGTGCCCTACATCGGGTGGCAATGTGCTTTGAAGCAGACATTAAAAGAGCTGATGTTGGAATGGGTTCTTCCATTGCAGTGGCTTCTGCTGCCATGGGGTTTGTGATGAATTCGATGAATCGACTTCTCTCCCGGGCTTCTGATGCTAGGGCATCTGGATTGGTATTTTATGTGTATGATTGTTTTCTAGGCTTCGACTTCTGCCCCTTTCCCTAAGGAACCATGCGGAATGAAGTACAATGTTTGTCATTAATTTCACTTTAAAATTGTTTGTAGTAAGTGTGTATACATATATGCTACTTGTTTTTGTTGTTTAGTTATATTTGAATTCATTATTGATAGAGTGATTTAGATTTAAATGAACATTACACAGCCTTGACTCACTCTTACACTTTCTTTGAAGCTTCGATGACTAATTGAAGAGTCGAGTGAAGTACTTTATTTGGTTTATTTCTCATTTGATTTGTTCTTTTTCGCACTAGGTGTTTGTATACGGGGTTGTAGATTTTTTGGTGCTAGTTGGTATTATGATTGATTGGCTTCTTTTGTTTTGGTATTCTCCAAACACGCTTAGGAGTTGAATAGGATCACACAAGATGACATTTATAGCCAGTTTGTGGAAGTCACTTGGATGAACCCTCAAGGAGGGTTACATCCAAAGATGGTCTTTTACGTTAAGCACTTCATGGATCTGAGAGGCAGTCTCATTGTTCAACACCATTACACACTCTATCATTACATTCTTTGTATTCATCTAAGCCAATTTAGATTGGGTACTCATCATCTTAGGGTGGAGACGAATCATTAGATCGATCGATCATACAGGATCTGTGAAATGTGTCACCTTTAAGAGATTGAGACCAAGGAGCACTTCATCTTTTGTTGTCCTATCTACTACGAAATTCATGAGATGTTCAATTGTCTTTTATGGACCTTCTTCTCACAATACTTCAGACTTTAACTAGTTTCTTCAAATTTCTTAATCAAAGATGTCTGGCCTGTGGAAATTAAACCCAAGCTTAGATCAATTGAACTCACAAAAATTGTTTGAAAACATGCATAGATTCACTCAAAAAGGAGATTGGATGTGGTGCATAACACAAACTTCTATTGAATAAGTTTACATCAGCCAACCTTATGTCAAAATAGGTTGTCCAAATATATAATTACATCAGAGATTCGAATGCATAAAGATGTCATTCGAATTAGCACAAAAGCAGGCTTACTAAACTAGTCAAAATCCTCCATAGGTGCATAAAACACTTTCCTAATCTGTTAAGAAGATCACGAATAGGCTGAATGAGTTGTATCGACTGATAAGTGAAGGAATGTGGACAAACTCATGCTTTTAGGAGAGAAAAAGGAGGGTGAGTTGTGTCAAAAACAAGGCAGTTGCCTTAAAACTATCTTTCACCTTTTGCCTTAAAAATTGTTGAAAAAGCAAGAAACTCTGGATAAGGCAAGAATGTGCACTTACTAAACTAGGCAGTCTGATGGATTGTTTGAATCTTTCCAAATTTCTCTTGGAGGAAGTTTAGGCAAGTTTGACCACAAAAATGCAAGTGGATGCCAACTAGATAGTGTAGGACCTAGGAATTTGACCAAAATGATTAAATTTTATATCCTAAGTATGGGAATGGGTTTTGATTATTCTAACACCCCCTCTTAAGCTTGACTTATGCAAAATATCGGAAATATATCAGAGATATAGGGCCTAGAAACAAGGGTTAGTCACCCTTTACACATTGCTTATCCATACAAAACAAGGAAAGAGGCAAAACCACAAAAGGGAAAATCCTCTCTTAAACATGGACATTGTAATATCCCAAATCCCGATATTTTCTATTTCTAAACAATTATGCTAATACAACTGGGCATGCAAACTGCCATGCAAAAATCCCTATTTTATAGGAAAAATTAGGGTTAGGGTTTGCGATATAGAATGAACACTTACCACTGATAACTGGCTGGATTGCTTGGGATAAAGTCTGCAAGTACTGAGAACTGGATCGGAGATGAACTGATCCCTTCTGCCTCCAGTGAATTCCCCAGCAACAAGACGCCCAATCAGAAAAAGGTGACGCCTTCAAGGAAGGAGGTGTCCAATGGATCTGCCGATTTGCAGGGCTGATAGCCTTTCTGTGCCGGAGGGAATGGCTGGTGCATGCAGAAGTTCTGATACCTCTAAGCAGGATAGCGTCTTGGTTCAGTGAGGCAGCTGCTTACGCCCTTGTGATTCCGAAACTGCTGATAACTGCTTCGGATGAGCTCAGATGGAGCTGATAATCACGGAGTACCGAAGTATGAAGCTGATGATGACACTGGTGCCTGAGTTTCGGAAGGAAACTGAGATCTGGAGGCCCCACAGCTGATTAGGGCTTCTGGCTGAAACCCCCCCCCCCTTACGGCTGCACACGTGCCCCTACAACGATCTATACCCTGTGCTATATAACTGATGAATGAATGAAGAACAAGTGGTGAACCAGTATGGCTTACCCGGAATAAGACTAGGACAGATTTTTCACTGCCGAAATCCTATTAGCTGAAGACTCCGTCTCCAACCCCAACTGCTGTGTTGCACACTGTGCTGCTATCCAAGAGCTCCCAAAATAATAATAATCATAAGTGAGGTCTCCTCTTGCTTTCTCCTCTATTTATAAAGTTCAACTGCGCAAAACCCTAATCTTTGACCTAATTAGGTCACTTTATCTTCTAATTTGACGTTGACTTGCATGCATGTCACTTTATCTTCTAATTTGTCGTTGACTTGCATGCATGCGGAGGGAGACTTTAAATAGTGCATGCATCATTAAAATAATGCTTGGGATGGCATGCACGAGGGTGGCCTTTGGCCCCAGTGGCCCTTCTTGACCACTTGATGATGCCCTAGATCTTCTATGGTTGGAATCAATCCTTAGCTGATTCCCTAGCTGTCAGTAACCGCTCGAACCCACAGGAATCACATAGGTTAGCGGTTTTGGGCCTTAAGGCCTAACTGGAAGAGGACATTACAGTCCTCCCTGCTCGCAATTACTTGTCCTCAAGCAACTTCAAATTGGGATGCTGCAATACCTGTTCACCTTCACAGGTGGCATCTTCTAGCGGTAATTCCTTCCATTGAACTAAGTATTCCCTGATTACCCTGTTCCTGAGCTTCCTCTCTCTAGTCTGAATGATCCGTTCAGGAATCAGTATCAGTAGTCCTTCATCATCTAAAGGAGGCAATTCTGTGGATGGAGCAATGTGTTGACCAAGGGTTTTCTTCAGGCTAGATACATGAAACACATTGTGAATTTTGCTTTCCTGAGGAAGTTCTAGTTCATAAGCTAACTCTCCCACTTTCCGGATTATCTTGTAAGGTCCATAAAAGCGGGGTTTTAACTTCTCTGCTCCTTTCTTCTTAAGTGAGGACTGTCTATAAGGATGGAGCCTTAAGTATACTAAATCCCCTACCTCGAAGCTCCGCTCAATCCTGTGTTTGTCGGCATACATCTTTTGTTGATTCTGTGCTGTCTGCAAATTCTCCTTTAGTATTTTCAGGATGTCCTGACTGTCCTGTATCCAATCCTTAGCCTTAGGAGCCCTACTGTCTCCAAATGCCAAATCTACATAGTCCAATGCCTCGTAACCATATAGTGCCTTAAAAGGAGTCATCCTAATAGACATATGATAAGTAGTATTGTAGCAATACTCCCCTAAGTGTAGCCACTTGATCCAGGTTCGCTGCTGCCCTGCTACATAGTTCCTCAGATATCCCTCGATCCACTTGTTGACTATTTCTGTTTGCTCGTCACTCTGGGGGTGATAACTCATACTAGTAGCCAGTTCGGTCCCCACCAATCTGAATAGCTCCTGCCAGAAGGCACCCGTGAACCTGCTATCCCGATCACTGACAATGGTCTTAGGCAACCCGTGTAACCTAAAAACCTCCCTGAAAAATAACTCCGCTACTTGAGCTGCTGAGTAGTCTGATGGTATCGAGAAGAAATGTGCAAACTTGGTCAGTTTGTCAACTACTACATATAAACAATCTCGCCCTTGGACCTTGGGCAAGCCTGTAATGAAGTCCATGGAGATGCTCTCCCACTTCTGTTCTGGAATCGGTAGTGGCTGGAGTAACCCTGCTGGATGGGTGTTCTCAATCTTGTTCTGCTGACAGATGCTACATTCCCTGACATGCTGCATAATCTCCCCCTTGAGGCCCTTCGAAGAGAACCTCTCTCTGATCTGCCTGTAGGTCTTTAAGAAACCTTGATGCCCTGATAAAGGAGAATCGTGGGCTGCCTGAATGATCTTCTTCCTCAATGTGGATTCTGGAACGAGGTATATTCTGTCCTTGTAATAGATGATGTCATCCACAATCCTGTACCTGTCATCCTGAATTTGCCCGTCCAATAATTCACAAGCGAATTTATTTTTGGAGTACTCCACTGAGAGAAGTGCCCTCCAATCCGTGGATATACTACTGAGAGATAATGGGGATGGACGCCTGGATAATGCATCAGCTACTACATTATTCTTACCCTTCACATACTCGATCTCAAAATCATAGGCTTGTACCTTGCTGACCCATTTCTGTTGTCGCTCATTCAGTTCCTTCTGTTCCAAGAAATACTTGAGGCTGTTATGATCGGTTTTGATTTTGAACTTACTGCCCACCAGGTACTGTCTGAATTTTGTGAGAGCATGCAAGATGGCCAGCATCTCCTTGTCATATATGGAGTAATGGTGCTCGTAGTTCTTCAATTTACGGCTCACAAATGCAATAGGGTGATGATTCTGCATCAACACTGCTCCTAACCCTTCCCCTGAGGCATCACATTCTACCACAAAAGGTTGTGAGAAATCTGGTAAGGCCAGAACTAGACAAGAACTCATAGTGACCTTCATCTCCTCGAAAGTTTTCTGTGCTAAGTCTATCCAAGTGAACGCCCCTTTCTTGGTGAGATCTGTGAGGGGTGCTGCAAATTGGGAGAATCCCTTAACGTACCGCCGGTAATAAGTACACAGACCTAGGAACCCTCTCAACTCCGTAGCTGTTTTTGGCGCAGGCCAATCTCTGATAGCCCTGATTTTCTCCATGTCAACCTGTACTCCTTCTGCATTGATTACGTGTCCTAAGTACAGCATTTCTTTCATGCCAAATTGACACTTGGACATTTTTGCATAGAGTGAATGCTCTTCTAAAATACTCAATGTTTCGTCCAGGTGTTTCAGATGTTCTTCCCAGGTTTTGCTGTAAATCAGGATGTCATCAAAGAATACCAGCAAAAATTTACGTAGCTGTGCTCGGAAGGTATGGTTCATGCATGACTGGAAAGTGGCCGGAGCATTGATCAGTCCGAAGGGCATGACCAAAAACTCATAATGACCATAATGACAGCGGAAAGCTATTTTCGAGATGTTCTGGTCCCTTACCCTGATCTGATGGTACCCCGAGCAAAGATCGATCTTGGAGAAGTATTGAGCTCCCCGAAGTTCATCCATGAGTTCTTCGATTCTGGGAATGGGATACATGTTCTTGATGGTCTTTTTGTCAAGTGCTCGATAATCGATGCACATACGCAGAGTACCATCCTTCTTCTTAACCAGAACTACTGAAGATGCAAAGGGGCTAGAACTGGGTCGTATATAACCAAGCTCCAGTAATTCTTTGATGGTTTTCTCAATCTCATCCTTGTACCTCTTGGGATGCTTGTAAGGAGTGGTGATGACTGCTTGTGTTCCCTCCTCTAGCTCGATGATGTGTTCAAAGCCCCGGTCTGGTGGTCTGCCTGATGGAAGGTCCCGAAAAACCTTTTCGTGTTTCTGTAGCAAGGCTTGAATGTCACTGGGGTGTTGTGAGCTGGTCACTGGGGGTTTCCTGAAGGTGACAAAACATTCTGCAGCCCATTCTATATCATCCTGTCGAAGCACTGCCTCCATTCTCTGTGACGAGACCGGTTTTGGGGGATAAGTGTTCATGCCCCTCAAAACTACCCGTTTGCCATCTGGCCCATGGAACTCCATCTCCATTGCCCTATAGTCTGTAGTGTATTTCCCTATAAAGTAAATCCATTGAACACCCAATACCACATGAGTATCCGCTACATCCACTACATAGAAAGAGTCTGTCATCTGATAGTTACCCAAGGCAACATTCAGTTTTGGGATCCAGTAGTTGCACTCCATGCTGGAGTTCCCGGCTACTACTACAGTGAATCCCTCGAACTTCTCGGTCTGAATACCTCTCTTGGCTACCCAAGCGGAGTCAATGAAATTATGGGTGGCTCCCCCATCAATCAGTACTCCTACCCTGTGACCCTGCACTACTCCCCTGACCCTGAGAGTATGGAACCTCGATACTCCAGACAATGTAGCAATGACTCCCTCTGGTGTATCACCCTGGTGTGATTCCTCTTCTGTGGCCTCCTGCTCATCGTCGTCTTCATCACTGTCTGAATACACCTCAATGTAGTGTGCCTTCGCCTTCCCTGCGCACCTGTGTCCTGGTACCCATGGTTCCTGGCAGGTGAAGCACCGCTTCTTCCTTCTCAAATCTTTTCTGGTGTCCTCATCTAACCAGGTTTTCTTGGGCACATCCTACTGGAAAGGTTTCCTGTCCTTGTCCCTAACAGGAAAGATGGTTTTCAGAGGGAATTTGTTTTTAGGGACTGAATCCTGAAGATCCCTTGCCCGGCTAATAGCATCCTGCAGAGTGAGGGGTTTGTAGGCTTTCACCCATCCCCGTAATGGCTCTATGAGGGCCTCAGTGAATAACATAGTCAATCTGCTCTCTGACACGTCTGTTACCATAACAGCTAGCCTCTGAAATTCTGAAATGAAAGAGTTTGCGCTACCAGTCTGCTTGAGTTGAGCCAACTCCCTGAAATGGATCTCTGGATCTTTCCTGTCAAACCTCTCCATGAGTTTCTGAGTGAACTCACCGTACGAATGTATGGTGTTGTGACCCAATGTCACCAATCCGTGGTACCACCAGTTGTGAGCTTCTCCGTCCAAGTGAAGTGTAGCCAACTTAATGGCATCTGTCTCTGTCATGGGGTTGAGTTGGAAATAGGTATCCAACTTTTGGACCCATGTTCTCGCTGATCCTCCGCGAGTCCCATCAAAGTTTGGGATGGTTAACCTGCCCGAGGTCTTCTTCAGCTCATAGTTGTGATTGAAACCCTTGTTGAAATTCCTGGGCATGTTCCTACTCTTCATGTTGCAGAAGTCTGAGAAAGATATGGCAGCATGAAACTCATCCCCTAAGTCCCTGTACTCCTGCAAATAAGCCCCATAAGGCTCGTTGGGCTCTACCTGCATGATCGGGCCCCCCACTGTATCTGCCAAGAAGTGAGGCATGGTAGGCCTGATAGTAGGTCTGCTGTATATGTGGGGAGTGTTCTGGATGTTGGTGTACGCCATCTTTCCACTGCCGCTTGAAGATCCCCGCTCTACCGGTGAGGGGGGTGTACTGCTGATACCTGGTTCCGGTTTTGCTGACAGCCTGTTGATTGCATTGAGGACTTATTTTTGTCCTTTGGCTAAGTCTTGCAATGCAGAGACCAAGCTGCGAAACTCCATCTGATCCTCCTCTTCTCCCGTTCCTTTTCCCCTATCCGAATGTATACCTGTCTGTTCCATGTTTGAATTGGTATCCTCTAGCTGGATATCTTCAAATTCTTCTGTGTATCTACTCTTCCTCCTCCTATAGGTTACAAAAGGATCTCCTTCTGTATTCATCTACTTTTTCATCTCTTAAGCCCATAGCTGGCCAAGAAAATAGCTCCGATACCACTGTAATATCCCAAATCCCGATATTTTCTATTTCTAAACAATTATACTGATACAACTGGGCATGCAAAAATCCCTATTTTATAGGAAAAATTAGGGTTAGGGTTTGCGAGATAGAATGAACACTTACCACTGATAACTGGCTGGACTGCTTGGGATAAAGTCTGCAAGTACTGAGAACTGGATCGAAGATGAACTGATCCCTTCTGCCTCCAATGAATTCCCCAGCAGCAAGACGCCCAATCAGAAAAAGGTGACGCCCTCAAGGAAGGAGGTGTCCGATGGATCTGTCGATTTGCAGGGCTGATAGCCTTTCTGTGCCGGAGGGAATGGCTGGTGCATGCAGAAGTTCTGATACCTCTAAGCAGGATAGCGTCTTGGTTCAGTGAGGCAGCTGCTTACGCCCTTGTGATTCCGGAACTGCTGATAACTGCTTCGGATGAGCTCAGATGGAGCTGATAATCACGGAGTACCGAAGTATGAAGCTGATGATGACACCGGTGCTTGAGTTTCGGAAGGAAACTGAGATCTGGAGGCCCCACAGCTGATTAGGGCTTCTGGCTGAAACCCCCCCCCCCCCTTATGGCTGCACACGTGCCCCTGCAACGATCTATACACTGTGCTATATAACTGATGAATGAATGAAGAACAAGTGGTTAACCAGTATGGCTTACCCGGAATAAGACTAGGATAGATGTTTCACTGCCGAAATCCTGTTAGCTGAAGACTCCGTCTCCAACCCCAACTGCTGTGCTGCTATCCAAGAGTTCCCAAAATAATAATAATCATAAGTGAGGTCTCCTCTTGCTTTCTCCTCTATTTATAAAGTTCAACTGCGCAAAACCATAATCTTTGACCTAATTAGGTCACGTTATCTTCTAATTCGCCGTTGACTTGCATGCATGTCACTTTATCTTCTAATTTGTCGTTGACTTGCATGCATGCGGAGGGAGACTTTAAATAGTGCATGCATCATTAAAATAATGCTTGGGATGGCATGCACGAGGGTGGCCTTTGGCCCCGGTGGCCCTTCTTGACCACTTGATGATGCCCTAGATCTTCTATGGTTGGCATCAATCCTTAGTTGATTCCCTAGCTATCAGTAACCGCTCGAACCCACAGGAATCACATAGGTTAGTGGTTTTGGGCCTTAAGGCCTAACTGGAAGAGGACATTACAGACATGAACAAAACTGTATGAAATCTTGTCTTCAATCAGTCTTCACCAGATGATCAGTTATTTCCAGCAGTGATTTGAGATTGTTGAAATTCTTCTCAGAAAACACCTTGGTGAAGATGTCTGCAACTTGCTCATATGATGCGCAATAATGCAGAGCAGTGACCCCATCATGCACAAGCCCTCTGATGTAGTTCATATGGATCTCTGTGTTTGGTTTGTTGCCTCGGTACTGGATTAGTTGAGATTCGAATGGTACTTTGGTTGTTGTAATATATGATTGCAAAAGTCTCATATTTGATCCCAAACTCTCCAAGTATACCATGCAACCACAAACATTGAGTTGTTTCATTCACAACTCCTTTGTATTCTGCCTCTATAGATGAAAGTGCAATGGCACTTTGCTTTTTGTTGGACCAGCTGATTGGTCCATCTGCAAGCATAGACACATGTGCAGAAGTTGATTTATCACCTACCTAATCAGATTCAATAAAACCAACTAACTCTAGGTCAGATTTTGCAACACAGTGAATCCCATAAGTTCTTGTTCCTTGTACAAAGTTTATGATTCTTTTTGTTGCCCTCCAATGGATGTCATGAGGTCGGTCCATGTGTCTGGAAGCCACACTCACTGCATAAGATATATCAAGTCGAGTATGAGTCAAATAAAAAAGACAACCAACCAGCTGCCTATACAGATTGTTTTTTACCAATGGAGTGGATTGCGCTTCTTCAAACTTAACTCCTGAAAGGAAAGGAGTCTTGCTTGGCTTGCAATTCTTCATGTTGAACTTGTTCAGCAGGTTTGAATCATACTTGGATTGATGTAACTTTATTCCAAGATCTTATTGAAAAAATGCAAGCCCCAAAAATTGGCTCAACAATCCCAAATCAGACATGGAGAAAGCATGGTTTATTGCACCCTTCAAGGAGGAAATTTCTTTCTTGGAACTTCCTGTGATCAGAAGGTCATCCACATATAAAACAATAATTATAACTTAACCATGAATCATCTTCAAATAGACATTTGGATCAGACTTGCATCTACTATAGTTCAGTGATAGCAGAAAGCCATTAATATTGCTATACACTAAAGGCGCAAGACTTAGCTACAAAGGAGATGGTTGAGCACATTCCTTATGGACCATCCAATAAGTATATGAATCAATGGATTGTGTGGACATGTATATGGCATATATGGACACACTAGGATAGAGGTTTAGTTGACATTAATAAAGTGTTGGATACAGTAGCTCATACAGGATGTCAAAGGGTATAGGAGGCTATAGTAGTTTGCAGCAGTGTACAAGGGTATACACTGGCACACGGTGGTGTACAGTGGAGTTTTTGAGCATTTCCTCCAAGGAGATCTCCTGACAAAGACATTGAGCATACCCTTGAGTTTGGTTTACCAAGGATTGGTGAAGGGATGGGTGAGCTTCAGAGAGTAGCATATTCCTCGATAAATGACCTTCATTTGGGATATCATCAAATGTGGGACAGGAAACAGGATACTCATAAGATAGGAGAAGATCATTGGATCTAGTCGGATGAGACAGGGGGCACTATGGAACCATGACAGAGGTTTCTCATTTGGATCATTTCACCAGCATGTTAAGTGAACAGAATGACTAGGCTCTGTTGGATCAATTCAAAGAGATAAATTATTATTCTTAGTGTATCTTGACTTTGAGATAAAGATTGGTTAGAGAATAGATGCATAGCTAGAGAATATATGCATAGTTGGCATAACAAACCACCTAATATATTTATTTTTTGACCTTGTCATTAGGGGGTTGAGTTAGAGTTGTTATTATTGACCATGTCAAATAATATATTATTATTTTCCTTTGAAGAGGTCATTGAGCTCTCTTGCTATATAAAAAGAGCCTCTCTCATTGTATACTCATAGTTTGGAATGATTAAAACTTGTTGGGAATCAAACATCATTGCCACTATGTATATTTTTTTTCTATGGCAGTATATTGGGTAATTTAAAGGTGAAACATAAATAAGAAATCCCTCCTTTTGTTTAAAGAATGTTTAAAACCTAAGGTTATATCTTCACCTAATACTACAAAAGTTTGGTATCCATATAGTAATATTGCAATGTTTGAAATCTTGCATTTCTTTGTGGATTATGTGTTTTCTACTAGGTTTATCTTCATATATTTGCATGTTTATTAAAGGATTTTCAATTTATGAAATTCTCATATATTTGTAGCTTTAATGGAGGATTTTCAGCTAGTGAAATCTTCTATTACTTACAAATTTTATTAGAGGGTTTTTCAACTTTTGAAATCCTCTATTTTTTACAATAGACAAATGGTTACTTGGTTAACAAAGGCTAAGACTAGGGTGTGAAGATTTTCCATCCCCTCTTGCTATTTGATCATCAAGAGATATATTATTGTATAGCATGACCCCATTCCCTTTCACTAAGCTTTAAGCACTAGTCATTAGATCTTTCTCAATCACTTCTTTAAACCATTACAATTCTTCTTTTTCATTTCCCTTTAAGCATTTTTCTGTTGTTTTAAATCTAGAAATTAATATTTAATCTCATATTTAAACAAGTGAAGAACACCTAAATCATCCCCTCTTGGGTTGCATTTCAATTCACTAATCTTGTGTTATAAGGGTTACATGGTTATCTTTACTCGCTATCTTCTAAAGCTGAAACGAGATTAATGGTTTAGTTTCGTATTTTTGTTTAGCTCAAAATTGGTTAATTGTTATATTTAATTAAACTTTATTGTTTTGGAGTTGTTTACACAATACTATTATTTGTATTCTAGGACGAACAATTTCTAATGTTATTTCATATCTTTGCTTATGATGGTTCATCTACTTAATTCGAAATTTAAATGTTGTTAGCACATATTTTCTACATGTTAGTTGCATACTTGGATAACAAAACATTTTGAATTTTACACTCTAAATTTATGTAATAGTTACTTGTTATTTTCAACAATTTTGCTCTCTTCACACATTGTGCAAGAGTTTTATTGCAATTGACCACATGGTAATGATTAATTTAGCTGTTTCATGGAGATATAATGATTAATCAGTTGTATTACAATGATCATGTTTAAATATATCCATTACAAAAAGAAAAATGTATATTTCACTCAACAAGTTTATCATTGTTCACTTGGCAAATTACTTAATGACAATGATTTATTTTAATTGTTTCATATTATAACCAATTCATGGATGCTGTGATCAAGTTGTAAGTCGCTCTCTCGTGATTAAAAACTTCAACTTGGTCATGCACCTTCCAATCAAACCATAACCTAAGTTATTTGAAAATCTCCATTGACTTGGTAGCTTTTGAAAATTCCCCCTTAGTGGTTTATCTAAGCCAATTAAAATGAAGGGAAGTAGTAGTGGGTGACAACTACTCTATTCTCATTATTGCACTAAGCTAAAACCCGTTTCCTTGCATACAGGGTGCTAAATTCTATGGTGGCAGTCACAAGAGTGGAAGCCTTGTCTTTCAAAAACACAACACTCTTGATACAACTTCATAAATCTACTCTTTAGAACTATAGTACCATATCTTGAAAATCAAACACATGAAGAAAAGGAATTATTTATATTGTGTTGAATTAATGAAAAGACAAAAAGTTTTCTTACCAAGGGCTTTAAGCCAATCAAATCAATCCACTTTATGAATGTAGAATGGACCAATAAACACTAGAGTGAAATAAAACATAACACTGTATTACAAAATAAAATAAAATAAATTTTATTAATGTTTATGTATAATATATAATTGACCATTATAACTGTTTACTTCAACAACCCCAACCAAGTTGAACATGAGAATAGACCTTCAAAGAGTTACAAAATAGAATGAGAAAACAGCCGGGTTTGCTTAATCCCTATTTGAAGAAAGATAATCTTTCAACAATTATTCTTCCAATTCCTTGAAAGTCTTCATCTTCAAATGGTATCAAAGCACAAACTAGCAAACATAGCAAATTAACAAACGATACTCGTACATTGAACTTCAAAAAAACCAATTTGCATCGACCATTCAAAGAAATCCATCCAATAGAAGAATCCGATCTTACAACAATGCTTACGTATCTTCCTTGTTAATCAAACACCTAAAGAGATCTTTGAATATTCCGCACATGAAAAAATATCCTTTCTCCCAACTAGGATCAATGCTAGATTTTATTTTCGTAAGAATTGTATAATCGATGGGTTGTTGATCGTCACCTTATCTAAATTGATTATCATAAGTCTGCACTCAATTCTTTTATTATACACACCCATCTTGGTTTTCTATCTCAATATAAGAAAGGCTGAGAGAATATGTGTCAATTTTAATTTTTACTTTCTCCCAACTAGGATCAATGCTAGATTTTATTTTCGTAAGAATTGTATAATCGATGACTTGTTAATCGTCACCTTATCTAAATTGATTATCATAAGCCTGCACTCAATTCTTTTATTATACACACCCATCTTGGTTTTCTATCTCAATATAAGAAAGGCTGAGAGAGAGAATATGTGTCAATTTTAATTTTTACTTTCTTCTCGTAGAAACACTTAGCAACCTTGCCCTGTTTTCCCAGAATTTCCGAATGGAAGGTGGTGTCAACCAGGCAATTGCAAGGTATATTCATTATAATATTATAATATGTTGTTAACTGAGCCTAGTAGATGTGATTATTTGTTAATGATATTTTCCTTAATCCTTCAACAATTAACCATGCAATTGTAAGGTGTATTCATTCATTATAATATGTTGGTAGTGATGCATCAATTAAAAAAAATATCATTAACAAATAATTACATCTGGTGGTGTCAGCCAGGCAATTGCAAAGTATATTCATTATAATATTATAATATGTTGTTAACTGAGCCTAGTAGATGTGATTATTTGTTAATGATATTTTTCTTAATCCTTCAACAATTAACCACGCAATTGTAAGGTGTATTCATTCATTATAATATGTTGGTAGTGATGCATCAATTAAAAAAAATATCATTAACAACTAATCACATCTACTAGGCTTTGGTATTCTTAATTGGTAATAAAAAAACCCTCTTATTAGACGCATCGCATTTCCACGTTACTTGAATTCAACATTCAAACATAATTACTCAACATTCAACAGTCAAAGTTATAGAACACAATAATTCCTGACAAACTTTGCATTTTTCTATGTTAGTTGTTCTCTATAAATGCCATGGACGAGTCACCTCATTTTGTGTAAAAAACAACTCTATAGCCTTTTCTATTTATTGGCTGCTGAACTATTCATGTCATTCTTTGTAATTTGTCCATCAATCCTACCGTTAACCAGCTATGATTTCCATCATTTTCCATACGATAACTCAGTCTTCACACTATGTCCCTGCATCCATCCTGGCCTTGAAAATAAGGAGATTCTGAGAATATGCACTCGAAAGTCGTAGGAAAAATGAAGATGCCTGAGCATTAATGTAATCTCAGCTCAAATAATGAACCCAAAGAATTACAGATATTTTCCATAAGATTAAATATTGAACAGGAAGAATTACAACTATTTTTGCAAGGCACTAATTTGGGGACAAAAGTTTAGTAAATACAATGCCTGAACTAATTTTTTGTATGTTATAAGAATGCGGTGAGATAATAAAATGATGCAATCTACATACACGATTAAAGTTGAGCAATCTGCATGCACAGAATAAAACCTGCAGAAGAAAAAAATTGGCTAATGGCTATGCCTTGTCAAAATTGAAGGGCGTCAATTTATTGTAGAAAACTTGTAGTGTGCCAAATGAGATTATCTCCTCTTTGATCAGCAATTCAAAATCAAATACTTTGATCAGTATTTCATCCAGTGGAACTAGTTCATGAACTGGACATGAAGAAGCAAATTGGTCAAAATAAAAAATCCCTCGTCAAAATTGATGGGTATCAATTTATTGTAGAAAACTTTTACTGTGCCAAAAGAGATCATCTCTTTAAACAGTAATTTAAAATCAAATATTTTGATTCTTGTCAATTGATCCGGTAGAACTAGTTCATGAACTGGACACTTAATCACTCCCCAAATGAGCAAGCTGATTCAAATTGCTTTTGCTCCTTCCGACAGAATTCAAACTCATTGGTATAATAGTACATACAACCAGAATATGCATCTAACTCCTTTGGACATTTTTCATGAAGATCTTTCAACCTGTAAGAAGCATATTTGTAAATGTTAGGTGCCTATCACCCAAGCCAAGCACATTATGCTAGGTATAAATCAATCACCTAACAATAATATGGACAATAAAGATATAGGATCAGCCCAAATGCAGCATTTTTATATATAAATGTGAATTTAATCATCATATGTATGAAAATTAAAAATTGCAGAATGGTGTGAACATTCTGTAATAAACAAAATATATATAATATATAAATATAAATAAATATTAAAAATAAAACAATAATTAATATTCAATAACTAATATGCAATGTGGAGACATCTTGCTTGGTTACATATTAGTTATTGAATATTAATTATTGATTTATTGTTAAAAATTATTTATATTTATATATTAAATATATTCATTACATATTAGTTATTGAATATTAATTATTAATTTATTGTTAGTATATACATATATATATATATATATATATATTTTGCTTATTACACATTCACCAAGATGTGCCATGCACACCTCTGCTGTTAATATTTATCTATCAGCAATTTTAATACATTTTTGGATACTGTAGTTCCACGTATTGCTGATTCAAAATGCCAATACATGGCCCTCTTCTCCGTATACTATTTTGGGGTGGTTTAATGAGCATATGAATATGGATTGCCAGTTGGCATGACAGCTGTACCATCCAAAACATGACAACAAGGCTGTTATACCAGCAATTTTTGGTCACTGCATCACTGTAATGTCGTAACTTTTGGTCAATTACAAAAGTACAGACCCTTTTATATTCATTACATATTAGTTATTGAATATTAATTATTAATTTATTGTTAATATTTATTTATACTTGTATATTATCTATATATTTTGCTTATTACATATTCTTTTAAAAATGTGAAATGCACACACAGAAGGCAGTATTTGTGTCTATAAGTCATAGGTAGTTTGCGCATTATTGCAAGATTACATAAAGCTTATGAAGTATGCATACCAGGTCCATTTCTATAAAAAAGGACATGCTATGCAACAAAACCCAACAAATTTGGCCGCTTCTGTAATCAACCCGATCTTGTAATTCAGTTTTTATTCATTAACAGTATTGCATGCATAACTGCCCCGGCAACAGGGAATTCAAATCTTAAATGTACAGGATAACCAATCCTTCCATCATTCACCAAGATGTGGCATGCACACCTCTGCTGTTAATATTTATCTATCAGCAATTTTAATACATTTCTGGATACTGTAGATGAACGTATTGCTGATTCAAAATGCCAATACAAGGCCCTCTTCTCCCTATACTATTTTGGGGGGTTTTAATGAGCATATGAATATGGGTTGCCAGTTGGCATGACAGCTGCACCATCCAAAACATGACAACAAAGCTGTTATACCAGCAATTTTTAGTAACTGCATCACTGTAATGTCGTAACTGTTGATCAATTACAAAAGTACAGGCCCTTTTAATTTCAATAAATTGTATAATTCTGTACCTGTTTGAAAAATAAGACACTACACCTGAATGAAGCAGCAACTACATTTAATATTTTTCTGTGTTGCAGGGGTACCCGTCCCCAGGAGCTGGGTTCGTGTCCCTGTATCGGAGACCGGGTCGGCTACTTCATCAACATCTCCCGAAGTCTCCGCCGGAGTCCCCAAGTATCGGGTACTTCTGGCCCAAAAACAGGAAACTTTGATCAATTTGGAGACTTCGTCCCCCGATTTTGGGGACTTCGGGGAAACTCCAGTATGTGAAAATTATAAAAAAATTACCTTTATGAAGAGGGACGTGGTAGGCATGGTTCCCCCTACCCTCTTAAGACCCCGCGGGCCTATCCACTTCTCCCAACGCAGAGTTGAGTCTTGAATTTTGTTGGATCCTGTGAGAGGAGAGGAGAGCTTGTTGCGCAAAGGAGATGACACAGGCATAGGAGAGGCAAGGCAAGCTTAGGTTGTCTTAGACTTAAAAGTTTTGTGCTTTTAAGTTAATGACATGGCACTATCTGGCTTGGAGGGGCTGGTATCTATTCTTAGACTGTTTCTTCTAGAAGATTGCCTTCTTTTATGACTCCGGATCTTGCCATTGGATTTTATTGGCATAAATTGTGTTAATTATTGATCCTTTGTGCAAGTTGTTCCAATGTTGTTGCACAGACCGTATTCTTTGTCCTTCATGAATGATAGAAAACCTACTAATTTTGAAAAACCAAAAGCTCCATCAACTATAGTTATGTCTATACTTAAGATTCATATGTAATTCCCACTTTATATCAATGATTTATGAACTTTGAAGCAATGTGCACGTTAATTGTACTTTTTAATTATTGAAATTGAATACTAGTGAAAAATAAATTGATTTAATTTTATATTATATATATATATATACCCCTGACGTACCCAAGTCCCCTGTTTCAAAAAGTGGCATCCCCATCCCAGTCCCCGTACCCAAGTTTCCTGGCAACTTAGATATTTTTCTTGCCCTGTTAGATATTTTTCTTGCCCTGAGATGATCGTTCTTTCGTTCAGTCTCAAATTCCAATATGGTATCAGAACACGTGCACCACATGAGATGGACTTTATCTCTAAACCCTCGTCTTCTACTTTATATCTAAAGCTCGTTATCTCTAGATTCTAGAATCACTTTTAATCTTTTGGATAATCTTATCCCTAGTGTCCAAGTATTTTCATCACTTCGTAACTGCATCACTGTAATGCCGTAACTTTCGGTCAATTACAAAAGTACAGACCCTTTTAATTTCAATAAATTGTATAATTCTGTACCTTACACTTTGAAAAATAAGACACTACATCTGAATGAAGTAGTAACTACATTTAATATTTTTCTTGTCCTGTGATGATCATTCATTCTTTCGGTCCCAAATTCCAATATGCTATCAGAACACCTGTGCACCACATGAGATGGACTTTATCCCTAAACCCTCATCTTCTACTTTATATCTAAAGCTCATTATCTCTAGGATCACTTTTATTCTTTTGGATAATATTATCCCTAGTGTCCAAGTATTTTCATCACTTCGTACCATATGCACTCTTCTCTAAAATACCCAATAGTATAGAGTATCTACTAGTGAAAGACGACTTCAATTTTATTGACTAATTTGTTGGTCAACTTGGCAAGCAGAGTTGAAACTTGGGTCAAGTTACACATCAGAGCAGCTGCAGCACTCTAGCAGGGCCTAACCTAGAGCGAGGGGTCCAAAAATTTTATTCAAAGGCCAAGGTGGGTCATATTGTATGGATCTTTGGATTAGAGGCTGTTGTCCTCCTCGTTTGGTCATGGCCAGCCCCCTTGGTTTCACTCTTAAAAGTACTTGGCTTTGTGGCACGGCTGACTGCCCCTTTTGGTGTATAAATGTCACCACCATGCAGGTCTTTAAGCCCATGGGTTAGGGGCTTCTAGGGCTGTTGTCCCCTATTAAGCACACCTCCCTCACCCACTTGGACCCAATTCGAGCACTCAAAACCCCCTCATGGGCATAGTTTTAAAAATCAGAATCGGACTCGGAACTGGTCAAGGGTCAACTCGGAATCGGAATCGGAATCGGTAATGAATCGGTCATAAATCGGCCGATTTGAATTTAATGAATCGGTTTGCTAAAAAATACGTAAAATACTTAAATTTTAAAGAAAAACAACATTTTCAAGATTATAATCCATGATTCCAAGGCATTGAAGACAAAATATCCACAATCTGCTCATTTATAATAACAACACAGTTGTAATTCAAAATCATTATGGACAGTTTGACAAGTTGTGAAGACCTACATGATTTTGTTCAAAGATTTGCCCCATTTTTTTTTAAATTGATAAGTTCTCAATTTTGGATTCTACAATGTTTATGTTGTTTGATTCGCTTAATAAAGAAGGTTGTGAAAAACTAGTAAATGTAGAGCTGATTCAGCTGAATTGCATGCACGTACCCTACTTGCATAGATATGCAGGTAAAGGACTATTTTGATGTAATTTTGGCTTTGTAAATATTATTTAAAAGGATGAGAATGGCATTCATTCCAGTAACACAAGAATTGGGACTTATTTTTAAAATTGTTATTTTATACAATTTTATTATGGAGATTAAATATATCTAAAATAGTTATTGTATAATGGCCTAGAGTGCTTGTAGCATGTACATTACTTGACATTGGTAAGTACTAGCGTATTCTTATGGAAAGAATCTCCAAGTTTTTCGCTGGTATTTGACAGATTTGCATGCAGAAGAAAACTATATTAGCTGTGGAGGGCATACAGGCACTTAAAAATAAAAAACAAAACAATAAAAATTAAAAAAAAAATACATGCTGTCAGGTTGCAAACCAGCCGGTCAGACCAGTTTGGACCGAACTGGACCGGTTTGGTGTCTGAATTGGCCGGTTCGGTAACAAACCGGTCACCGATCCGGTTTACCAGCCTGTTTGAACCAGTTTGGTACCGAACCAGTGAACCGGCCGGTTCCAAAACCGGTTCAACCAGTTTTTAAAACTATGCTCATGGGGTGTTTTGCCCTATGACGTCGTCCTTCCACCATTGAGTCTACAAGCTTGGAAAGGGGGGCGTTGAGGAACAAGCATCATTTTGGGGTTAGTTCAGGCATGACGTCGCCCTTTGGCTCACAATTTTATTAGGTGATGCCTTATTTTAGTCTATTTTGCTATTCTATTTCTATTTTAGGGCTTATTTCCCAAATTGTGGGGAATTTACCCTAAAAATAGCATATTTTTAATTCAACTTTATTTTATTTTAGACTAGTAGGCTCAAGAATTGAAAAGTAGAGGATAAAAAGTATAAATAGGTGAAGCCTTAGCTTGCAAGCTAGGTGATGCCCTAGCTTGCAAGTGTTGAAAGACATTTCAAGAGAGGAACGTTGACCATTGTGTTAGGATTCAATATGATAAGATAAATAATGTAAAAAAAAATTCATCCCCCCAACCCAGTTTCAACCACCATTTTCATCATAGTTTAATGCCCAACCCAATTTACTCTCAGCTGCAAATTAAGTCATTTCTCATAAACAATTTATGACTGAAACACAAGAAGAATTTTTACAACTTTTAATGAGCAGAAATTAAAAACACATTCACACATAAAAAAATCAGACTCAAAAATTTTTGGTCAAATGACCCAGGCAAAGCCCCAACCTCCGGGGAAAACCTGTGAGAGAAATTCTTTATTTATTTTTCAATAGTACAGCAGAAAACAAAAAATTTCAGTCACAACTTATGTCAACCAGAAGATTAATATCAGCCTCGAAATTCGTGCCCACTTCAGAAAATTAAACCCATAATTTTTTGCCTGCAAACTCCTTGAAAAACGTGCTGCTACAGGACTGTACAGACGCTGTACAGACATGCTATATGGATGATGTACAGATTGTACTGTACGGTCACTGCCTCGAAATTTGTGCCTGTTGAACCAAGGAATTTCTGCCTCGAAATTCATGCCCACTTCACTCCCTCAAAATCCGTGCCTTGTACGGACTGGAAAAAAAAGTACAGTACAAACTGAATTGTACGGCTGCAATAAATGCTCTGAATTTCTGCCTCAAAATTCGTGCCCAATTTGTTGTTGTGCATTCACCTCAAAATTCGTGCCAAGAGAAAAAAAACTTCAGCTGTGTTTTCTCCCCTTCTCTGCAAATCGACTCTCTCAAAAAATGAACATATGCCTCTTCACATGGAAATTTGTCTTTTAGGTAAAAATGGGTGGGTGAGTGAAATGTCATCTAATCTAAGGGCCCATATTAGATTAGGTGAGTGGTTGTGATAAAATCACTTTTCTCCACAAATTAAAATTTAATTCACTCACTTTTTAAATTTTTACTTAAGATACACTTTAATCACTAAAGTGCATTTAATGCTCATCTCAAGTCATTAATATAAAGTCCATGTGACATGACCCCTTTTCCTAGTGACTTAGGAAAAAGTCACCAAGGAGAACAACTCCCAAGGTATAAAAACTTCAACAATCCCTGTTACCGAGGAAGTTGTTATTCACCACACACAACTTGTCTCTGAAATGAATGAACTTGCCTCTTCCAAGAGACTTTATCAGGATATCTACAACTTGCTCATCAGTGGAAATGTACTGCAGCTCCACAGCTCCTCTCTGAACATAGTCACGGATGAAGTGGTACCTGATCTCAATATGCTTTGACCTGTCGTGAAATATAGGATTCTCAAAGAGTTGGACGCAACTCTGAGTGTCACAGTAAATCACCGTAGGCTTCAGCTCTTGATCAAATAAATCCACCAATAACTTGCGAAGACACAGTGCCTCGCAACTAGCCTAACTGGCTTCCATGAACTCAGCCTCTGCAGAACGCAAAGCAACAAACTTTTGCTTCCGACTAAACCACAACACTGCTGCAGACCCCAAACTGAAACAACATCTGAAGTGCTCTTCTGGTCCGCCACACTGCCTGCCCAATCTGAATCCATGAAGCCAATCAAACTAACCCCATTTGATCTCATATAATCCAAACCATAATCCATTGTACCTGCAAGGTATCTCAACACATGTTTTGCGGCAACCCAATGCATTCTCCTAGGCTCCACCATGAACTGATTGAGAGTGTTCACTGCAAAACACAAATCTGGCCTAGAGTTGACTAGATACATCAAAGAACCTATGAGCTGACGATATAAGGTAGAATCCACCAACTCTCCCTCAGAAGCATGAAGCTTTTTCCAGTTGGTGACCATAGGTGTAGACATCGGCCTGCAATCCTCCATCCGAAATCTCCTCAGAATATCCACTGCATACTTTCCCTGCCCCAGGAAAATATGACCAGGCTCCTGCCAAACATCCAATCCCAAAAAATAATGCATCAACCCAATGTCAGTCATCTCATACTCAGAAGCAAGATCTCTCTTGCAAACTGCAATAGGTCTCTCCTCACCTGTGATAGACAAATCATCCACATACAATAGAAGAATGAGCAAATCATCTCCAACCATGATGAAATAGAGATTTGGATCAGCCTCACTCTTCTGAAAACCCATCAACAGCAAGTAAGAGTCTATCCTGAAATACCAAGCTTGAGGAGCTTGCTTCAGCCCATACAAAGCCTTCTTCAACCTGCACACATAAGACTCTCTCCCATGAATCTCAAAGCCATGTAGTTTCTCAATATAAACCTCCTCCTGTATGATTCCATTGAGAAATGCAACTTCACATCCATCTAATGGATCTTCCAACCCATTTCCACAGCAATACAAATTAATGATCTGATATAAGTATAACTAGCAACCGGCGCAAAGGTCTCATCATAATCAACTTCCTCTACCTGTGAAAACCCTCGCGCCACAAACCGAGCCTTGTATTTCTCCACACTGCAGCATGCTTTACCTTGTAAAGCCATTGAGAAGTCAACACTGACTTCCCCTCAGGTCTCAAAACAATCTCTCAAACATTGTTCTTCATGATGGAATGGTACTCTTCCATCATGGCATCTCTCCAAACATGATGCTGAGAACCCTCCTCAAGAGTAGATGGCTCTGAATCACGAAGACTAGCAACCAATGCCATACCCAACCTATCGGGCATCACTATAGTCCTCACTGGTTCCTTGAGCGCTCCAAAATCCTTATAGCTTCCTTCAGGGTCTCCCAAAGCCATTTAAGCTTCTTCTTCCCTGAAGGTTGCTCCCAAACTGGTATGTCATCATCTGAGGAACTCCCAAAAGGAAAAGGCCTAGAAACCTGTGTACCAAGAGCTGGTGAACCAACAATTGGTGAAATATGTGATCCGGTAGCTTTGTATGGTGAACCTGTGACTTGAGAACCAAAACCTATCCCCGAAGAACCTGTTGGTTGAACCACTGAACCTGAAGATCTTGTGCCTGTACTCTGTGGTCCAGTAACCATGGAAACCTATGAACTTGTGTCTTGTACTGAAGGTTCCTGTGAAGCTACTTGAGGTATCGGAACCTACTGTTCTCCCTGCACTGATCTCTAGACTTCCTAAAGGCCCGCTCCTCGAATCTCACTTCCCGTTTCACAACAACCTTCCTCATGGTAGGAAGATAAATGCGGAAGAACTTCGAAGTCTCATCATACCCCACAAAGATGCATATCTCTGTTGTGGGCTCAAGCTTTGTCCTCTTCTGAGAAGGGACATGTGAAAAAGTTGGGCAACCAAATATACAAAAAATGACTCACCTCAAGATTCTTGCCTGTGAACATCTCCTCAGGATTCTTGTTCCCCAAGGCACGATGGGGACTCCTGTTCTAAAGATATACAGTTGTACTACATGCCTCTGCCTACAGGAGAAGAAAGTGTGTATCCATTTAGATTAGAATTTGACAACAATAACAATGTCGTCAAATATGAAGTTTTGCTCCTAGGGTTAGAAATTGCAAGGGATTTGAAAATTAAGTATATAAGCATCATTAGTGATTATGACTAGTAGTATCCCAAGTAAAAAATCAATTTGTTACAAACTAAGAAACTGAATACGCTGGAAATGGGCTACGTGTCCCGTGTCTGCGCGTCGAACTCAAACACGCTGACAGATCGTGTTTGACACGACTATGCAGTGTGTCCCGTGTTCGAACACGCATGTCCCGGGACTGTCCCTATGTGTTCCGAAAACAGGACACGCAAACCATAAAAAAGACGGTCGGGCCCTCTTTAAAAACAAATTTTCACTTTTATTTTGTCATTCCAAATTGTGGAGAGAGCTCCAAGAGGGTTTTTTTTGCAGGTGAAGAGTATTTGAAAGCTTTGGAAGCGTGTTAAAGTCCATTGAAAGTGGATTTGGTTGGGTGTATTGCAAGCTCAACCATCAAACAAGAAAAACAATGTCTCATTCAGCTAGGGCAGGAACTAAAGGGCAAAGGAAAGGGAGAAACGCCCCATCGATAGTCTCCCCTCCTATTCCTCCAAACAAAATCTCTTCTACTCCTGCTAGTGCTCCATCTGCTGCTAGTGGAGCTCCTGCTCCATTGAACCGTGTTTTAGCAAGACAACAAGCCCAAGAGAAAAAATACCCTTTGTGGAGGTATGTGACTAGGAAAGAAGGGTTTGGGGCAAAGATAGGTGGGGGAGAAAATGTGTCTTGGACTTGCAATTTTTGCAAGAATGAGTTTAAAAGCACATACTACCAAGTTAAGGGCCATTTGTTGGGCCTTCCTCCTTGTGGGATTTCTTCATGTAAAGGTGTGAGTTTACCCAAAGGAGAGAAATGGGAAAGGAGGATCAAGAAAGCTTAGGCAATGTAGCAGTAGCAAGCAAGAAAGAGGATGAGGGTCCTCTTCCATTCTTAAGGATACCCTCGACCATTTGGCCTCCATTTCCACCTAGCAGAGGTGATCCACATCCAGCAAGAAAGAGGCCATCTTCAAGTGGTCCAATGGACAAGATTTTCCAACAAGAGGCACGAGAAGAGGTGAACCTCACCATTACTTTATTTTTCTACCTCAACTTCATCTCATTCAATGTTGCACGGTCACCATTGTTTTTTGATGTGTCGAAGTATCGGTGAACGACCTCCATCTGGTTATGTGCCTCTTGGTTCGGAGAAGCTTAGAACCACATTGTTAGTTAAGGAAAGGAAGGTGGACAAAATTCTTGATCGAATTAGAGCAACATGGCCCTCATCGAGAGTGAGTATTGTTTTCGATGGATATACAGATCCTGCACGCCATCCACTCATCAATTTCATGGTATCTTCCCAAACCCTCATCGAGAGTGAGTATTGTTTCCGATGGATATACAGATCCTGCACGCCATCCACTAATCAATTTCATGGTATCTTCCCAAAATGGACCGGTGTTCTTGAAAATAGTGGATGCTCTTGGGGAATACAAGTATGCACATTTTATGGGTGAGTTATTCATCAAAATCATTGAATAAGTAGGTGTTGATTCTTGTGTACAAATCATCACAGACAATGCACCTGTTTGCAAGGTCGCTGGCATGATTGTGGAAACTAAATATCCACAGGTATTTTCATTTTGGACACCTTTCATTGCTAATTTGCTCATTGTTTGAACTTTGAATTTATCACAAAATTTATCTTGGGGAAAGGTCATTTTAATGATTTGAGTTGTTAGTGTTGTAGACTCATTTATACTTGTTTTTCTTGCTCTGACAGATTTTTTGGACACCTTGCATTGTCCATTCCTTGAACGTAGCACTGAAATCCATTGCTTCAGATGTGACATGGATTGGAAACATTATTGAGGATGCACACCATATCCGTAACTTTGTACAAAACCACACAAATGCCCTCACCATCTACAAAGAGTACACACATCTTTCATTGTTGAAGATTGCAGATACTCGGTTTGCTTCCTCATTCATCATGCTCAAGAGGTTAAGGGAGGTCTAAACTGCTCTTGGGTCCATGGTGATTTCAGAGTATTGTTCTTTCTGAAGAAAGACGGATCAAAGTGCTTCAAAAGAGGTGAAGGACATAGTATTAGATGATGTTTGGTGGGAGAGGGTGGATCTTACCATTAAGATCATGGAGCAACTCATTTCTTTGTTGCGCTTTGCAGACACTGACCATCCCATCCTAACGAGATGTTTATGAGGGGTGGGATTCCATAATTGAGTCCATGAGGACCATTGTTATGGAGAATGAGTGTCTCGAGTATGAGACATCAGCTGATAACTTATGGTCCACAATTCAAGATATTCTTATCTCCAGGTGGTATAAGAATTGCACACATTTGCATTGCTTAGCCCACTCCTTGAACCCCAAGTTCTACAGTCAAAAATGGCTCAATGGTGGGCCCTCACATAGAGTCCCTCCTCACATGGATGGAGAGATTTCACAGGGGAGGAAGCTAGCATTTAAGCGGCTATTTCAAGATAGAGACTTACTTGATGAGGTGGAGGACGGCTTTGTAGAGTTTTCTACTGCTACTGGGAGATTTGGAGGCTATGATGTTGTTGGAGACAGGGGAGCTAAGAAGCCCTATAATTGGTGGACAACTCATGGGGCAACATGCCCTCTTCTACAGAAACTAGCCTTGAGGATCATCTCTCAAGTTGTGAGAGGAATTGGAGCACATATGGCAACTTGTACAGTTTGAAGAAGAGCAGGCTTGAGCAGTCCAAAGCAGAGACGATGGTATATGTGCACACCAACCTTCGTTTTATTTACAAAAAGAGGGAGTGGGTGAAGGGAAAGACAAAGATGTGGGATGTCTTTCCTAATGATATGGGTTTGGACAACACTACTGAGTTGGCATTAGCCAACCTAGATCTTAATGATCCAGTGCTAGAGCCAGTGACATTTGATGATAGTGATCCTTTGGAGGGGTCATCCTCCACACCAGCAGATATTGATCCTCAGATGGTTGAGGAAGAGGAGGAAGAAGAGAGCAGTGATGAGTTTGTTGATTCCGGCATGGAGGAGGACGAGGACTATTAATAGATGAGACTTTTCATTCTTTCATCTTGATCTACACTTTTTTGTATTTACTATTACTACAGTACTGGTCCATTTGGCATTTGTCAATGGCATTTCGACATCTATGCAATACATTATACATTTTGATTTTCATGACTTAATGAGAAATATGGTTTTGATTCCTGAGTATTGACATCTTGATCTATGACTATCATGAGTATACTGTATCATGAATTATCTATGTGTCTCATAATCTCATTGTGATTTGATTTGTAAATGTGTAATACTAATTTAGTAATTACTAATGTTAAATGTGCATTGATTCTGATTTATATTGAATATTTGTAAAAATTTGGATCTATATGTCTATAATTTTAATATATATAACTTTAAAATATATAACTGCATGTACCTTTGAAATTCCCGAACACCTGAGCAAAGGAAATTAAAAAGTAGAAGTCCTTTTTAGACCTTTTGTACCTAGCAACCAAGATCATTGGCAAGTTTTTGATGATGATGCTCAAATAGTCAGTTTCTTACATTGCATAGACAATTCTCCAAATGGTATGATTATTCTGGATGATAAGATGGAAAATCGATCATTATTTAACATTGATGCTATGGAAATGTCTATACCTTTAGAAAAGAACCTTAATAGGCATGATGAATAAAAAGGAAAAAGAGCAAAACTCGTAGATGAAACCATTGAGTTAAACATAGGATCCTTTGTCTCCCCGAAAATGATTAAAATTGGAAAAGAATGCCTATAAGGAGCGAAGAAAAATTGAATATCTAATTTGTGAATACAAAGATGTCTTTGTGTGGACTTATGATGATTTGAAGACATTTGACCAATCAATGATTGGGAAGACTATTCCTCGCAAGGAAGGAGCCAAACCATATAGGCAAAAACTTCGTAATATCAATCCTAAGTTAGCTCCTTTAGTTAAAAAAGAACTTGAAAAGATGTTGAAGCGAATAATTATTCGCTCATACAATAATATTCACCAAAAGACTTGGTAAACCAAATAAGCCATTATATATATATTGATAATAGGATAGATAAAAGATGAGAGGGTATTACAACATAGCTTGCCTTTAATATAGCTTGAGCATTCATAATGAAGAGTTATGTGAATGTCCCTTCACATTAAGAGCTAACTACTATAATAATTATTTAATTATTACCCTAATAATGTTTGTTACATTGCCACTCTCTTAGAAAGGCTTTGTCCTCAAAGCCTTATAATATTGTCGCATCGATTTTTTTTTTTTGCGATGTCATGGCTGACAAAACATGTTGATACAAACTACTAAGCTAAGTGTAGACCATAACTTTCGATATGTGGATGGTTCAATCCATCCTAAATTTATTTGTTGTGGATTGTTGGGAAGCCATACTAATCTGTCGTTAGGAATTTTGATCATGTTAGTACCATCATCTTTCAACATTTCCCCCTTTTTAGAATATCGGTTTTTATGGTTGGGGTGTCGATAGGGAATTTTCACAATGTCATTTTCTTTTACGAGTGTCATCTTTTGAGCATTGATCTGAGCGGGAAGTTGTATTTTCATCTCTTGAGGTTTTAAGGTTTCGTTCTGTATTTTTTCCAACTTGTTTTCTAACTGCAAGTTATCATTTTGAAACTTCTTAATCACTTCTACATGTGATTTTCTGTCATCTTTAGACTTCTGAAGTTGTTCTTTAAGATATTCGTTATGCCTTCTATTGCAGCGATTTTCTACCTGTTTGTCTAGAAGTTTTCCTTCAATGTCTTCCGTAGATTGTTCTATCTTTCGACTACTTTTCAACTTCTTAATTTTTGTGACTAGTGTCTTGTTATGATTTCTTAATCTGAAAATTTCTTTGGAATTGTTGGATAGTGCTTTATTATTCTTAGCAATCTCCAACTTGTGTGTCTTTCTAGCGTCGTCATTTTGTTGTTGAAGAACTTTTATCTGTTGTCGATATTGGTCAACCACTGATTCTTGATCTTTTAATTTATGTCGTATGTGCGTAAGTTCTTCATGTTTGTCGTTAACGATTTTGTTCAAGCGTATTATTTCTGCTTCGTAATCATTTATTTCTTGCTTTATATCTTGATTTTTTAGTCTCTGATTGAAATCACTTTTGTCTTTTAATTTCTCAATTTGGGCACACAATTTTTCTATATGATTTTTCTGGTTGGAAATTTTTTGTTCCTTGAACTCTCTTTGCATCTCATGTATTTTAATCATTACTTCCGAGTTCGTATTCGTGTCTCGTAATTCTTCATTGTCTCTTCGATAACGCTTTAACTTGGATTCTAATTTCCCTATTTGTAGTCGTAAACCAGATTCCATGATCTTTGATTTCTTCGACACTAGATGGTCGTCTGGACTATAGATGGTCTTCAATATTGTTTTCCTTTGACTACTTCAACAATAACTGGTCTTCTTCTGGTTGGGTTAAATAACCCTTTTTTTTCCAAAAATAATTATTATTTCAATAAAATAATAATATTATTTCTTTGTATTTCCTTTTTTTTGTTTCTTTTATAAAAATAATTATTATTATTATATAATTAATAATATTATTATTATTATTTTTATAAACCATATATATAGTTTAATATCTTTTTTTTTTCAAAAATTAAAATATTTAAACAATATAATAATATTATAATGTTTAATATTATTTTTTTGAAAATTTGTTAGGGTTTGTTGTTATTGGGAGGCGTAGTTTTGGAGGAGGACAGTTGAGAAAAACGGTGGAGGTGGAAGTCGGTTTGGGAGGCGTGGGCATGAATACGAAGGGGAGTGTGGGCGTGGAGGGCGCAATAGGGAAGCTGCAGGTGGACGAGAATGGTGGTGCAAGTGCAGGAGGCGTAGAATGCATGTTGTGCATGGAGCAGAGGGAAGGGATGGACGAAGCAGGACGTAGCAGTGGGAGAGAAGAAGTGAGGGCAGGAGAATGGGAGATGGGGGTTGGTAGAAGGCTGCGATGAGGAGGCCGCAGTGGGGAAGTGGAAGAGTGTGAGGGTGCACAGGGAAAAGGCTGGCAGGCCAATAGGAAAGGGAAGGATGCGGTCGCACGTGGGTGAGAGTGTGGACGGTGTGTCGAAGAGCGTAAATGGGGAACGCGACAGGGGGGAGGAGTGGCACGCAGAAGGAAAGGGAAAGGACGTGGCGTAGTGAAGAAGATGATGTAGGAGGGGAGCGTGGCGGTATTACGGAGTAGTGAGAGTGGGTGCGCTAAGTGTGGAAGAGGAGGTGGAATATGGACGTGAGGAGTGGGGCAGAACGAAGGGTTGACAGTATGGACACACAATAGTTTGCAGATCACGGACGTGAGGAGGGTGGACAGAATGGGAGTTTAAGGAAACAACGCAGGTGGCGAGGACAAATGGAAGGTGGTTGGGTATGGTCAAGGGAATGCTGACGTGGTGGCCAAAAGCCTTTTATCGGTCAAAAACCTTTATCCAGAGAAACTCTGAGAAAGTGTGGCCAGTAGCCGAATCATGAGGGCCGAGAGGCTCTGATACCAAATCAAGCGAATAATTATTCACTCATACAATAATATTCACCAAAAGACTTGGTAAATCAAATAAGCCATTATATATATATTGATAATAGGATAGATAAAAGATTAGAGGGTATTACAACATAGCTCGCCTTTAATATGGCTTGAGCGTTCATAATGAGGGGTTATGTCCCTTCACATTAAGAGCTAACTACTATAATAATTATTTAATTATTACCCTAATAATGTTAGTTACAGATGTTGGCTGCGAGAATCATACGGTTTGTAAGGCATGCTACTTGGGTTTCAAATCCTATGATAGTAAAAAAAAGAGGTGAGATAAGGATTTGTATAGATTTTAGAAACCATAACCAAGCCTCTCTGAAAGATAACTATCCCTTAACCAATATGGAAAACTTGTTGCAAAGTGTTACAGGTGAGGGGACGTTGTCTATGTTAGATGGTTTTTCTGGATAAAATCAGGTGCAAATAAAGAAAGAAGTTAGAGAAAAAACTACGTTTACAACTCCTTGGGGAACCTATGAGTATATAAGTATATCATTTGGGTTGTTGAATGCAGGATCCACTTTTCAAAGAGCCATGGATTAAGCATTCAGTGATTCGATTGGGAAAATCATTGCCATCTACCAAGATGATCTAACAATCTTCTCCAAAGAAAGAGGTGATCATGTTAATCATTTAAGGAAAATCTTTGAGAGATGTAGAAAAATTGGAATTTCCCTGAATCCCAAAAGTCGACTTTTGGCATTGATGAAGGAAAATTATTGGGGCATATTATATCAAAGGGTGGAATCAAAATTGATCCTGAACGAATTCAAGCTATTGAAGTTATCCCTGAACCTCATGATGCTAGCACTCTCAGGTCTTTCTTCGGGAAATTAATTTTGTAAGAAGATTCATCTCGAATTTGGCCGAGTTAGCAAAACATTTAAATGCCCTCATTAAAAGGATGCCAATGTTATATAGGATAAGACATGCTCATCAGCGTTTACTAAACTGAAAAAGGCCATATCAACTTCTCTCATTCTAGTGTGTCATGATTATCATAAGGATTTCCTAATTTACTCCTATGCTTTGGAGGATACTATAGCAAGAGTTTTGATGGAAAAAAATAGTGAAAATCATGAGCAACCAATTGCATTTATGAGTAAGCATCTGAGAGACACTAAGCTAAATTACACTACAACTGCGAAACAAGCATATGCCTTCGTAAAATCCTTGAAGCATTTTTGGACATACATTGGATACTCAAAGATCATAATAGCTTATGTTCCTTATCAAGCAGTCAAGGATGTTTTGTCTCAACATGATGGAGTCGAGGTTATAGGAAATTGGATTTCAAGGATTCAAGAATTTGATTTGGAAATCAAGCCGATCAAAATTGTAAAGGGGACAAGGTTTGGCCCAACTTTTAACAAAAGGAAATGGAAACACTGAAGATGATCAAGAAAAGAGGAGTATTGGTAATACCATGGTTTTGTACATCACATCAATGAAGAAGACGAGTGGTATAAGGACATTATATTTTACTTGAAAATTTTATCATGTCCAAATCATCTGGTCGAGCATCAAAAATAGACGCTTAAATTAAAGGCTTTGAAATATGTTTTGGCTGAGGATAGCTTGGGTTCAAAGAATCTTGATGGAATTATTTTAAGACGTGTAAACCAAGAAGAATCCCAAGCCATTGTTAAGGAAATGCATTCAAGACTATGTGGTGCTCATTAGGCCCCAAGAACAACAATTGATAAAATCATGCGAGCAGGATATTATTGGCCAACATTATTTAAACATGTCCATACTTTTGTTAGGACATGTCAAGAGTGCCAATTCTTTTCAGGTAAACCAAGATTGCTCGCACTACCTTTGTCACCAATTGTTGTGGAGGCCTCTTTTCAACAATGGGGAATGGATTTTATAGGGCCATTCGATCAAAACTCAAGCAACAGATATAAATATATTCTGACATGCACCGATTACTTTACATGATGGGTTGAGGCTATTCCTACGAAAAAGGCAACAGCAGTAGTGGTGAAATTCCTTGAAGAAAACATTGTCTCTAGATATGCGTGTCGTTTGAAAATCACAACGGATAATGCTAAAGCTTTTAGCAAAATTGAAATGTCCACCTTTTGCATGAATCATGGCGATGTACAATCACAGTCCTCAAATTATTACCCTCAAGAAAACGGCTTAGCTGAGTCTAGCAATAAGAACTTGATTAAACTATTAAAAAGGATGGTTGGTGAAAACAAACAAATTTGGGATAATAAATTGAAATATGCCTTGTGGGCAGATAGAACAACAATTAAAAGGATAATTGGCAAGGCCCCTTTTGAGCTTCTTTATGGTCAAAATTGTAGATTACCTATTAATCTCCAAATCTCGGTCTATGAACTATTACATCAATGTTCCTTTGACCAAGAAGCCATGCAAGCAAGAATCCATAAATTGGTAGAACTTGATGAAATGCAAAGGAAAGCATTTGACATGATAGTTATAGAACAAGAAAGAACTAAGGGTACTTTTGATCAAAGGGCAAGAGATATTCATTTTGAAGTACTTGACATAGTTCTTCTTTGGGACGAGATTAAAGAAAAGCCAAGAAATCATGGTAAACTTGAGAAAATATGGATGGGACCTTACCGAGTTAGTCGAGTAGCTGAAAAATGATTTGTTTAGTTGGAAACATTAGATGGAGAGTTGGAATTCCCATATAAAGAGTGGCTCTTGAAACACTATTTTCCATCAGTTGATTGAGAGCCTTATAATAGATTAGAGTTGGTAGGATCTGAATAAGCTCACTTTAGCAGTAAGATTTGAGTCTCTTTTTCTTTTTGTGCAAAGTATTTTGGCCATTGAGTCTGGCCCCTTTCCTTGTTTGAGTGTGTTTTGTTTTATTTCACTTAATAAAATTTGCAACTGTTATATCAATTCTTAGATTACATGTTTTATTTTCCAGTATTTCATTTTCAGCATTTTATTATTTGTATACCATATATGTTGCTTGGGTAGTGTTTGCTTCAATGTCCACAGGAACAGGTACATTTGAAGATAAAGCAAGCATTTGGGTGTAGGATCATTGATGACGATATGGTGTTGCAAACCAGAGATTTCTGAGGTTCTCAAGCACTCTCTCCCTTAGAGCATTTGCCCAGTTGGAGCCAGATGTTATCACATACATTGTAGTTGGGCTAATATGATGCAAAAATTGGATATTTTCTCTTTTTCCAACTTTATACATGAGGTTACAACATGGATTGATTATCAGCATGACCCATATCACATATATTCAAAGCCTGTTGAAAAGTTAACTCTAAAGTTCCTCTTTCATATTTTTGGTATGGTGTGATGAAGAGGATTTAGACTTTGTCCTTTGTATATTTATGTATAAAGTGAGTTATATATAAATAAAGTGATATTTTGTACTTTATAGAATGGGTCTCACTTGAGTTATTATTTAATAATTAAAGTGAATTAATTATTAAATGTGGGTGCATTAAATGATGGCCTTCGATTTTGTAAATGTATCTCAACCATAGATTAGGTGGTTAAATAGGTGGTTACAAATTTTAAAGTATAAAACAAGAGAGAAAAGACAAACTGAACACACCATTAATGAAGAGAGAGAGAGAGAAAAAAGAAGATTGAGAGAGAGAAGGAATGCCCTAGAGGAGTGGCACGAATCCCAAGGAGGGAGTGGCAACCAAAACCGTATAGCAGCCAGTCTCACAGTGATCGTACGGCACACGTGTGGGCACATTTCCCGAGGTATTATTGTTGCATTAATTACGAACTGACAAGCCGTACTGCTGCAATAAATTCTGGCACGTTTCGCACAACTTTCAAGGCATGAAGGTACAGCAAAAAGTACACCCATACAACACACATGTGGAGGTCGTACAGTAGTTTGTACAGTTGTAAATTGGCATGAAAAACAAGGTAATTTGTTGTTGTTCCAATTTGGGCATTTTTGTCAGTAAGGGTTGAAGAAATGATTTCATGTGTAGATGGAATGTTTCTGAGTATTCTTTTTAATAATAGTTTTTTTCTTTCTAGGGTTTTGCCCAGTCCGTTGGCCAAAACATCTATGTTTTCATGTGTGAATGATTACTTCAGTATTTGAGAAGATCTTGAATATGGTGGTTTTTATTTCAAGTTTATGAGTAAATTTGTAATCATAAACCCTAGACATTTCAAGTGTTTAACAGAATGTGTGAATGGAAAGTTTCATATTAATGTCATTTATTTTCTTCATGGTATCAGAGTTGAACTGAAGTAGGGTTCGAGATTGTGATTCACAGTTAGAAGTTGTTTTGTCTTTCAAGTTAAAAGATTTGTTGTAATAAATTCTAATGATGAGCATACGGTATGAAGATAGGTTGGATGGTATATCCAACTATCTTCCATGGAAAGTTAGAATAACTGTTGTGCTTTAAGAATGGAAGATATGGAGTTATGCTAACACCAAGATGATCAAACCTACAGACCAAGATGCTTTGGATGAGTTTGATGCCCTAGAAGCCAGAGCCCAGAGAGTGATCCTAGATGGAGTAAAGGATCATCTCATTCCACATTTGGCAAAGAAGAAGACTGCTAAAGACAAGTGGGATACCCTGAACCAGTTATTCGAAGCCAAGAACGAGAACCGCAAGATCACACTAAAGGACAAGTTGCACAATGTCAAGATGAACAAGGACGAAGGTGTGGCCTCCTACTTAACTCGAGTAGTGCAAGTCAAAGATGAGTTAGAAGCTGTAGAGATATTATCCCAGATTCAGAATTGGTACGGATAGCCCTAAAGGGTTTCACCAAGAAGTGGGAAGTATTTGTTAAGTGCATTGTGGGTAGGGATAAGCTTCCTAATTGGTCCAAACTATGGGATGATTTTACTCAAGAGGAAATTCGAGAAGGGTCTCCGGGTAGTCAGGTCAATGAAGAGGTGGAGCATAACGTGGCACTTGCAACAAAAGTTAACAAGAAGAAGAAAGACATCAATCAGGTTAGATGTTACCAATGTGGTCAGATGGGACATTATGCCTCGAAGTGTCCTGAGAAGAAGAATGTGAAAGAGAAGTCTAAAAGAGATATGGCAACATCTGCAGCAGTAGAAGACTATGCAAGGAAGTTTGAGCAAGAGTTTTATCTTGTCTCAATTGATTCCAGTATAGGTAGCTCAATTTTTTAGAATGTTTGAGTTGTTGACAACGGAGCAACCAGACATATGACTGGCATCTATGATATCTTTCAAATCATCACAAAGTTGGGGCCAGGACATTTTATTCAGACAGATATTGATAGTCCTCAGATAGTGATACGAGGGGTTGGAGCAATTAGGTTCCAACTAGACCTTGGTGAGATACTGGAAATACACGGAGTGCTTTTTGTACCTGCGATGAGAGTCAATACACTCTCAGTGTCATCCTTTGAGGATGAAGGTTATGGGATGATGGTGACGTCTGGCCATGTTTTCCTGTAACGAAGAGATGAGACAATTCGTACTACCATTCTGTTAGAAGATCGCAGGGACATGCTCTATGTTTTGAGAGGGCACATTGTCTGACCAGGAGCAGGAGGGTGGCTATCAAAGTCAAAGGATGAGGTGAGAGTTGCATCTGAAAGACATGGTTCTGATGAGGAGAGTGACTCTCTCTAAAGCACTAGAAGGAGACTCGGCCAGTCTAGTGATGGTGCAGATGAGCAGGTGGATGAGGCTTAGGTCGAGTCTCAGGATTCAGAGTTCCAGTACGGAGTTGAGCATCTTTACCGAGAGTGATTACAGAGCAAGAGGGAGTTGTTGCAAGAGTCAAAGATGGAAATGGTATTGTGGACCTTCCTCGTTAAGAGAGTGTTGAAAAGTTAACACTGAAGGTCCTTTTTCATATTTTTGGTGTGGTGTGGTGAAGAGGACTTAGACTTTGTCCTTTGTATTTATGTATAAAGTGAGTTATATATAAATAAAGTGATGTTTTGTACTTTATAGAATCGGTCTCACTTAAGTTATTATTTAAAAACTAAAGTGAATTAATTATTAAATGTGGGTGCATTAAATGATGGCCCTTGATTTTGTAAATGTATCTCAACCATAGATTAGGTGGTTAGATAGGTAATTACAAATTTTAAAGTATAAAACAAGAGAGAATAGACAAATTGAACTCAACATTAATGAAGAGAGAGAGAGAGAGAGGAAGAAGATTTAGAGAGCGAAGGAATGCCCTAGAGTGGCACGAATCCCAAGGAGAGGAGCAACACATTTCCCAAGGCATCCAAAACCATACAACAGCCAATTTGACAGTGACCGTACAGCACACGTGTGGGCACATTTCCCGAGGTATTGTTGTTGCATTAATTGCAGACTGACATGTCGTACTACTACAATAAATTATGGCACAATTTTCAAGGCAAGAAGGTACAGCAGAAAGTACAACCGTATAGCGCACGTGTGGAGCTCGTAAAGTTGTAAATTGGCACAATAATCGAGGTATTTTGTTGTTGTTCCAGTTTGGGTATTTTTGTCAGTGAGGGTTGAAGGAATGATTTCATGTGTAGATGGAATGTTTTTGAGTATTCTTCTTAATAATAATTTTCTTCTTTTTAGGGTTTTCCCCAGGAGTTGGGGTTTTGCCTGGTCTATTGACCAAAACATTTGTGTTTTCATGTGTGAATGGTTACTTCAATATTTGAGAAGATCTTGAATATAGTGGTTTTTATTTTAAGTTTAAGAGTAAATTTTTAATCATAAACCCTAGACATTCAAATGTTTGATAGAATGTATGAATGGAAAGTTTCATACTAATGTCATTTATTTTCTTCAAAGCCTCATTCAAAAGCAGCCATTTGTTATGACTGAGATTTTCTAGTCCATTGAGATGACCTTGGTAGAGTCATAATCTATTTGAGTAGATCAGTAGAGATGGAACCCGTGAGATTTTTGTGTTATGCATTTTGAGATATATCGTTGATAAAATTGCAGAGTTGAATGCTTGCTTGGTGCTGCAAAGATTCATGTGCATTTCGTAGTTACGGTCTGTTATTTCCTTTCCCCTGTGCTTGTCTTTCCTGTTAAACTTGTCATTATGTGTTCTTCATATCTGAAATAAGTGTGTAATAGTTCAGAATTCATATTGTTATGCTCTGGCTATTGTTTTAGGTATCCACCAATCTTTCTTTCCAAAATTGATGAAGAATTCATCTTTTAGGTGCTCTGTGTTGATGGACTGTTCTTGTTCTTTCTTTATCACCAGACAAACTGCTATTTGATTGTAACCGAGTGCTACCTTGCCTTTGTAGAATTCTACCTGCAAATTGTTCTGTAATTCATGAATATTTGTGACTCCATGGCCCAATATATGCTCGCCTTGATTCAACAACCAAGTCAATCTGAAGTTTTATTTCATTTTATTTCTAGCCTTGTTAAAAATCCGTGAGAGATCCCTCTCTAGAAAGGGAGAAGCCAGCTCCCTTTCTTAAAGTGGTTATGTTGTTACCTTGGGATTCATCCTCCATAACCTAGGGTGCAATTCTGAGTGCTAACAAATCGCCATTTCATACAAAGTAGCATTTCATACAGAGACATTTATACATGGTGAGATCAGGTATATCGCATCTTGGTTTTAGTTTGCTCTCTGATGTATGTTAACACCTTTGACTTAGCATGCTATAATGATTATGGTGACCTGTGCTTATTGGATTAGTATTTTGATGCCTAACTTGTGTTGTGAATGGTTGGAGATCTACTATGTAAGGCCAATGTCTATGCCATGTGTTACCGTACAAACTAGCAGGGCTAGTACACGATGAACAAATGTATGAAGAAAGTGACCGCTATCACCTTAGTCACTCCTAAAACTACTTCGGAGAGTCGGAACCTCCAAGAGGAGCCCTTCAATGATCTACAAGATACTTCAAGCAAAGAAAATTATGCCTTCTAGATGCCCTAGTTAGTGACCAGTGCCTTAAATTAACATGATTCTACGAATGAAAAAGACATACTACTTAGATTTAGTGCTTGTATATGGAAATGTAGATGGTACCAAGTCAATGTGTCCAATTCAAAGATATGCAAACTAGTGATAGATGGCAATCAATAACGTTCAAGTACATAAGAGATCATTCACCAATTGTGACATTGACCATGTAAACATAGATCATCCAATGTAATGATAGAAATGTATAATCAACCAATCACCCAATAACAAGTGTAACGACTGACATTTATAGCAGCAGTATGACAGTGTGACAGTAGGTTAGCCTCTGAAAAAAATGTGTTGTAAATGTGGTTTAAGCATTCAATGTACACCACACCACTTCAACCTTTATCATTATTATCAGTAGTAAAGGACAGTCAACAAATGTATGTTTCAAACTTGTATGTAAGTACTATGATGTATATTTCAGACCTTGCAATCACCTCAAATAGAACAGCCTTTAAAATAGTAAAAATGAAATCAATGACTAACTCTTGTTCGCAGTTTTGTGTAGGTGTTATGCTGGTTTGGGATGACTGTCAAGTGTTGACAATGAAGTATTTTGCAGACCTTAACGGCAGTGAACAAAGGGTTGTTTTATGGTTGTTACAGCCTTGGAAAACCCCTGAAATATAGGACTGAGCCTCTATAAAGCAAGGTCAAGGGCTAGAGGAGGGCAAAGGAACTAGGCTAAGGGTAGGAGAGAGGAGAGGGAGAAGGCCCAGGTCTTAGGGATGGTGGAAAAAGGGTTTAGGACTGTTTTTACTTTATGATTTTACTTTAGGACCAAGAAGGGTGTGTCAGGTGACCGCAAGAGGAGGCAATAGCCTCATAGCTGAAAGAACTGTCACCGGAGTAGAAAACAAGTGGGGGGTCATGTGACCTAGTGATCTGCCCCTAGGAGCCACGGACACCAACCCCAGGGTTTAAAACATCAACAAAGGGTAGTCAACAATGCCACTAAGCCATAGTACTCCTAAAGACAAAAGCAAAGGGTCGGGCCATAACCATCCCTTAGAGATGATACAGAAAACACCCATCTAGGGTCAGAAAAATGCAACCCCTATCTTTGGGAAAACATCTGAAGGTATGTTGGTACTAGTACCACGTAACTTCATGCTTTATACAAAATTACCTTGTCTTGCTATGCTGGCTTGTAAGCATTAATGCCTAAATAACATAAATGTTATTAAATTAATCAGTGGCCAATGGATGAGCACTCATCCTTTGTTTAATGTAAGGCCATTCTTCCCTTTAGGGCAACAGGGTGGCAAACCCGTCGAGGCTATGGACGCTCGTTGGCAGCGAGGCTAGGCCGAGTCATTATCTGAAGCGCAAAAGGCTATCCATGGCACCTACCCTTGGAGGTTAGCTAGTATCTTGTGAAATGTTAAGTGCTTTAAAGTTAAATCTTTGTGAAATGTTATATGGATACGTGACAGACTCTAAAAGAAACAAGCCCAAGTACTCTACCCATTTATGAGACACCACCATTCCCTAGTGTTCTATGTCATGCACATGTCCCTGTGGTTGTATGTACTCATTGTCACTCGGATAGATCACAAGGTTAAAGTCAACCAAAAGTCATCACCCTTTACCTTAAATCTTGTTTATCCACCTTCACCCAACATTAGCAAATGAGTTAAACTTTGTAAGCATGGCATATATGTAAGGATCTTCAGAGAAGATTTGAACATTATTCAAGGACACAGGTATAATTTGTTTAGTATTATTCAGTCACCATGATTATGATTAGTATGTTGTAGTTGGGTATTAATGTACATCTTGGAGCATCTTTTACCTTAAATGCATGCAGATTCATTCAAATCATTATCCCACCTTCAGATGGAGTACTCTGACGAAGTCAACCCAGTTGACCAAGTCAAACACGTGTCCAACGGCAGTGACTACAAAAATCAAAATTGGTTAGATCTATTCCAGACATGCCCTGCACACATATTGCAGTCTTTGTTTTCGACATATGGCTACAGTTCTAAGTTTCAGTGATTATTATTACTTTCATTATTTTGGTCATATTATTTATGATGAGATGATGTTAAGGATGGAGCTCCCAAGGTGTTGTGAGGGTCTAGGGGTTATCGGTAGTCACCATTACCATTCTCCTACGTCTCCTGATCCATTTTTGCACTCAGTTTGTCACACAATGAAGCCAACAGATATTTATTGGCATTTTTATAGCTTTGGGATGATGTACCAGCATAAAATTTCACAGAAAATGGAATACGAAATTACCAAGGGAAATCGATTTGGCTAGGATGGTCAAGGAAATGGTATTGGATGGTTTTGTGATGATAGATGATGGCTCTATGGATCATTCTTCATCGGCTTTACTCAGCGTTGGGGTCCACATCATTTTATTGACTTCTCTAGGGAGGACGTCCCCCATGGGGCGCCCCTCACCTTCGTTATTGATGTATCATCATGTTATATCTTATGTTGTTCTATTAAAAGGGGCCTAGGGTGATTTATGTCCCTAAGGCACCGCCCCTTTCATGCATCACATTGTTATATCTTGGCACTTTGATGTATTTCGCTTACTAAGGCGTCCTTGGGCAAAAGTGTGCCCCCTCTTATTGATCCATGTACTCAAACAATTAAAAAGTAAATCTCCACCGTTGATGATGTTTTAATCTCAACCGTTGGATGGACATTGGGTAAAATGTGGACACACTCTAGATCTCTTTAAGAGATGTGATTCCCTCATTGTATCCCATCGGGAATTTGGCTCTTTGCTGGAAATAATAATAGATCTTTTGGCTTACTTGTGAAATCTCTGAGAAGTTTGCGACTCTTGTGTTTCTGGGTCTCTTTGAGCAGTGGATGTTTAACTTTTATTTTCTCGGCATATCTTTGGTGTGATCTAACTTTGCAGGAGGGCGCACTTAGTAGAGAGCAATTCAAAGTGGCGTCTCTCTCTCTCTCGCTCTCTCTAAGACGTTTCAAGGGGGTTTCTCTTATCAATTTTGCTTAGCATTCGATTCGTTTTTCTTCCTTGATTACTCTTGCAAATATTCTTTTTTGTTGGATTCAAATCAAGCACGATTTTAGTTTTACTTATTGTGTTTATTTGTGGTTGGCAGGGAGGGCGCACTACACAATCGGGATCTTTAATCAGGGATAAAACTAAGCATCCAAGTTGACAATGTTGAACAAAGGGCAACATCTCAAGGCATCTCTCATTTCCTGGTAAGTTAAATCTCTTCCATCTTTTATTTTTCAGTATTTTCTTTCCTCGGCATAATAAAAACAATAAAAACTCGATCTTAAAACCTTAGTTTTTAGGTTCACTAGTTCTAGGTTGTGGCTATGTTTAATATTTAAAACCCAAGTTGGAAATTACCTAAAACCTCTAGAGACCAAATTTCATGTTAATCAGACTCTAATTGCCCATCCAAAGCACTAGTCTCTCTTGGGGAAAATTGCCCTCATTGGGGATTTGTTCACTTTGGCTTAAACCACAAACTGGGTATTGCTAGATCCACTCTCAAATGATAAATCCATCATCTAGCTTTAATTCTTACTGCCTAATTTAAATTAATTTCACCTCTTTGCCTCTTGATGCAGTCTGATTTTCATGCATAATTATATAGGCACAACTTATTTCTTAGATCTTGTTACAAACTCTAATTAAACCTTAAATCTAAGAGTATCCATCAAGATTGCCTTCATTTATCTACTAATTTCAGTATCTATAAGGTAGTCTTAATCGTAGGGATGACCCCTAGGCTTAGCCTTTGGCTTAGTCTAAAGTTCCAGTAGACTTGATCAATGTGACAGTTGAACTATACCAAAGGTCTTAGCTTCCATAGGTCACAATTTTTGTTTCCTTTTTCCTCTGCCATCCTGGATAGGATCAACTTAAGGGGAAATGCAAGAATTGTGATAACACTTCCAATGTGACTACACTATCCTTCTATGGCCCTAACAACATGTTCTAGCTATTCCGCTCACCATTTAGCAACATTAAACGATGAAAAACAAGAAATACTTACAAATGGAGAAGAAAACCCTTGGACTTCAATTGCTTAATGAAAAGATATGACAATGAGGCTCCAATAATGAGAGATCTCACAATCCAACCATGACAAATGAGTGGGAAGGCCAACCCTTATATAGGTTGTAGCCTTATCTCACTAACCATCTTAAAAAATTATAAGATCGTGATTATTTCTCTAAAATTACTTTGGGCCAACCTCAACAAACACAATCAAACGTTGGCTTAGATTCTCAAAGATGACCCATCGAGCATCAATGCTATAGTAGTCCCACACATGGAGATGAAAGCACAAAAACTGGCTTACAAAAGACTCTACGTCCAACTGTCTTTGACCAAGGCCCATGCATCACATGCTCCCATGAACTGGCATGAAGGCAACGGCACATGGCTTCATCAACATCCCAACCCACTAGGATTCAATCCTCCAAAGTTGGCAGCAAAGCCTCCTTGAACGGTGGCAATATTCGCCCAGATATGACAAATCATGGTGAATGCCGACACAAGTTAAGCAAAAGGCCACGTCTAACTCACTCACAGCCCCATTTACACGCAAATTTGCCCTTGGATATGAAGCTTAGGTTAAATAAATTCGATGAACTTGTGGGAATAACCTCATACGATTTGCCCTTCATCATCAGTCGACTCATCCCAATCAATGTTAACAGAACACCAATCTGAATTTGGCCATTGAAACTGATCCAAATCACCTGTCAGTGAACACTCGACTCATTTGTCTCTAGCACTCTCCAACTGAAACTCGTGTGGGGCTACAGAACAAAAAATTTGGCCAGACACGCCCAGATTTGAAACACTACTGTTTTATTGTTGCATGAAGGTGATAATGTGCACAAATTTGTCCTCCGTAAGTGTAGTCCTGCCGTCCACCCACATTCCAGATCAGCAAAATACCAATCCATAACTCGTCGCTCAAGTGGACTGAGGCTCCGTTGAAATGTCTCTGATCCTCCAAGGTTGTCCGTGAGAGCCTATGTAACTGGTTAACATATTAAATGATCACCACCTGAAATCAATAGACGAAGTGGAGACTCATCCATTACAAATTTTACAGAGGCACTGACAGGCTGGGTTCTTCAGACAAAAACCTCCAAACTGGCAGCAGAATACCCTCCTTGTTGCTACAGAACTGAGATCATGATTTATCCCTGAGACAGAATGGAAGACTGGCTGTAATTTGTCACCATTAAAACAAAAGAAAAGGCTTGGAACTATTCTATGGCCACCGTGCCTCATCTGCTGGTCATGAAACAAGATTAGGAAACTTACGGTGCTGGGAATTTAGCAGAAGTTTCTTTCAGTGTCCATTTTGACAGTTAGGAAGATATTTCCATTTATCATGAAAACATCATCAATTCACCTGAAGCAGCAGTTGAGTCCCCCCATTTCTGAACGAGATGTTTAGGACTGAAATCATTTTACAAGCTTTCAAAATGAGCTCCAAGTGTGGAATATGCCCATCCTTCACTTGAACCTTTGCTTCCATTCTCACTTCTCTGAGAATGTCAAACATTAGTTTTATTATGTAAGTGGGAGCTTCTGCTCATCATTACTTCCTGTAGCTTTCATTTGCAGTAAATGTCCAGGTATTTATTCAAACCTCCTCCAATCCATAGCTACAAAAGCTGGGAAACTCAGCCACCTACCTCACAGATCCTGCCTGCATTATGGGCATAGAATCACTGGGCAAAATGTCACACTATAGTCTGCAAAGCAGATTCACATGTATATTTGATTGGGCACACCAAAAGATAGCTGCAATAGGAAATGTCTTTACTGTTGGCTCAGAGGACAAATATGACTGCTGAAAATGTTTCTCTTTGATTTACATGCTCTGAATCATCATCTACAGGGATCCATACGTTAAGTCTGTACACAAGCTGTTCTAAAACCACAGATCCAAGCATATCCCTGCAGTTCGGAATTCACAGAAAAGCAACTTTAAAAACTGTCATAGACAGATCTGGGAAGACCCTATCACTTTGTTGTTTTGTCAGATGATAGCACAAGAGGAGCACCAATTGACTAATTTAAACAATGCTAGCACCATCCTGTCAAACATGAGTGTAAGCAATCATGATGGGGAATAATCTTCAAGATGGTAGGCATGCCTAACTTCTCCAATTATCCATAGGTGCTGTTTGTTGATCACTTCACCCAGAATTTGCACATAAACAACCAGGCTTTTGACACTGATTTCCTGTTGTACATCAGGCCTGCACAGAATGATTTTTGAGCTGCAGGTATCCCAGATAACAATATATAATCCCAAATGCTACTGAAACTGCATTATACTTGGGCACCCATATTACCAGCAACATGTCACATTAGTTGTGAAAAACTTTGCCTTTTTGTCCCATGCAAATAGGGGACTAACAATTAGCAATGTTTGCAATGCCCACTGTCCCACCCTTGTTCCTTTGGCAGTTGTCACATTCCGCTACAAAAGTAAGGATATCCTTTTTCATGCCTTCCCAGAAGGAGCACCTATAGCGTGCATAAATTTTCTGAAAGTCGAAGTGACCTGCGAGGGGTGATTAATGTAACTCTGTAAATATTGTCTGCTTTGAAAAAAAAAACATACCAAAAAAAGCTGGCCTTTATATTGCAATGTTATCTTGCTGCCAAGTGTAACCCTGGGGAGGTTTGGGATCCTCTTGGAGCCGCTTGATGAGCAGAGATGTAGCAGCATTGGTTAGTCATTCTTGTCGTGCTTCCTCAAACCATTCAGGTACTGGAAAGGGCAAGGAGAAGAGGGATCCTTCTTCCTCATGTTCCCTTGACAATGCATCTGCCACAACATTGTCTTTTCCCCTTTTTGTAGATGATCTCGTAATCATATCCAAGCATCTTAGTAACCCATTTATGCTGTGCTCTAGCGATGACAACCTTTGTTCCAAAAAATACTTTAGGCTGTGATGATCAGTCTTGATCTGGAAGCACCACCCTATAAAGATAGGGCCGCCATGTGTCAACTGCATGTAGGATAGCCATTATTTTTTCTCATAGGTAGACTTGCCCAAATTCCTATCACACAACTGCTTACTAGTAAATGCTAAGGGTCTTCCAACTTGCATTAAAAATTTAAAACTGCACCCAAACCTTTTCCAAAAGCATCACATTCCAATACAAAAACTCTTAGTAAAATGAGGCACAGCTAAGACTAGGGTGGTACACATGGCCTGCTTTAAAACCAAGAATGCTTATTTTGCTGCTTCGTTCCATGTAAAGGCATTTTTTCTAATCAGGGTTGTCAACAAGGCTACAATTTTATCAAACTTCTCGTAGTAGCCAATAAGCCCTAAAAACCCACGTAAGCTCTTCAAGGTTTTTGGGTGGGGCCATTCTTGCATTGCCACAATCTTCTTAGGGTCTACTCTCACCCCATCTTTTCCAGCAATGCCACCCAAGTATCCTACTTATGAGACCCCAAAAGCACATTTAGAGCGTTTAATGAACAATTGATGGCTTTATCGACATGTTGTACATGGACATCCCAAGTTTTACTGTAAATCAAAATGTCATCCAAGAATACTAGCGCAAAATCATGAAGATATGGCCTCAATTTTATTCATGAGTTTCTGAAAGGTAGAGGGGGCATATCAAAATCTAACAATGGCCTTCATGTATGTGAAAAGTTGTCTTCAGAATATCAACCTCTTTCATCCTAATTTGGTGGTATTGAAGCAGTAAAAGCTCTTTAACGCACGTAAATTCTCTAAAATGCCCACAAATAATCTGAATCCCACATGTTGGTAAGTAATAGTAAATATTGGTAATAGATAATATGATGAATTACAATTGAGAGTCCGTTATTTATATTTTGGTGGAATACCCTTTCATTAATAGTCATGTCTTTTCGTAAAGACATTATTAATTATTATTATTTATTATTATTTATTTTATATATATATATATATATATGTTGATGTTTATTATTATTATTACTATTTTATTATTGTTTGTTGTTATTATTTAAGTTTGTTACATTGCCTTCCCCTTAAGGGAGGCTTTGTCCTCAAAGCTATCATCTCTGGATTCTTTGCGACACCTGATGAGATAAAACGATACGAGTTACGGATTCCCCAGGAGAATTGTCGCATCGTATCTGTTGTGGTCCATCCTAGATCTATTTTGATTGGACCTCTGAGATTGTTTTGGGAAACGGGTTGTCTCAATTGTTGCTTAGTATGTCGAACTGTTTTCTTGTCAACATAACTCTTTTGTGAATGCTCATTTTGACCGTGTCATTGATCAAAATGACGATTATAATTCGGATGTCTGTAAGGCGTATGTGTTGTTTGTTTTTCTTCCTTTTGAACTGCGACGAGGATTACCTTCACTTCCTCAACTTGACTTTGTTTTTCGGAGCGTCTGGATGCTTCTTTCTGGATTTGCGCTATTTTGTTCTCTAGTAGATTGTTTTTACTCTGAATCTTCTCGAACCTTTCGTCTTGCGACTTTTTGTCCTCTTTTAACTTCTCGATTTGTATCTCTAGTTCTAGATTAAGATTCTTTAGGGGCTGGTTTTCTTCTTGATTTTCTAGAACTCTTCCTTCGAGGTCTTCATTGGATTGTTCCTTCTTGCGACATTGTTTTAGTTTTTTAATCTTCGTAATTAATATTTTATTATGATTTCTTAATCTATATGTTTCTTCAGTACTACTTGTTGATGTGTTATTGACTTTCGTAATTTCCAACTTGTGCGATTTTTTTGAGTCGTCCTCTTTCTGCTGGAGTTCCTCAATCTGTTGCTGAAGGCAGAAATTCTCTGCTTCTTGGCATTTTACTTTTATCTAGATTTGCATGATTTTGTCATCTTTGTCCTTGATGATTTTGTTTAATCGTTGTATTTCTTCTTTATTCTTGACTGCATCTTTCATGACTTTTTGGTTTTGTAGATTCTGATTGGTATATTTTTTACTCATTAATTCCTCAATTTGAGTAGATAATCTTTCAATACAGCTTTTTAGATAATGATTCTCCTTCTCTATTAATCCCTTAGAATATCCAGCTTTGTCATGTCAAATGCTTTGTCCAATGCTACTAGTAGTTGGGATTGCAATTCTGCTTTAGAATTCGCCATAATTCCTGACTTCCGATGTTCTTCGACAATAGTTGGTTGTCCTTTTGACTGACTTCTTGTCTTCTTCGATTTTGTCTTGTTTTTCTTTACTCTTGTATTTAATAATTGTACTTAATACAATTATTTAGTAATTATTATTATATTAATAACAATAATTTTTTTTAAGGTTGAAATAAATAATTTTCTTTCCCTAAAGACTTCTTGTAGATTGGGTGGTTGGGGGGAATGATTGTTACCTTCCCCACCTAAGTTCAAATTTCACTTGCTTCTTAGTAGCAATTATTATGCACTTTTAGATTTTTTTTCCCCTTAAGTTTTGTAAAATGCCAGTAGATTGGGTGGTTGGGAGGAATGAGTTTTACCTCCCCACCTAAGTTCAAATCTCACTTGCTTTTTAGTAGTAATTTTTATTCACTTTTATATTCAAACCCAAACCCACTTATTAAGAAACCATGTGTGGTTTCACTTTTACCCTTTTTTTTGTTTTACTTTTTTTGGGGGCAAGGGGCGGGGGGGGTTACTTTTACCCTTCTTTTTTATAAGGACAAGGTCCTATTTTTTTAAGGAAGCCCTAGAAACTTGAATAGTAACTTCGCTCTGATACCACTTGAAGCAGTAAAAGCTTCTTTAACAAACGTAAATTCTCTAAAATGCCCACAAATAATCTGAATAATGCTTAGTAAATATTGGTAATAGATAAGATGATGAATTACAATTGAAGGTCCGTTATTTATATTTTGGCGGAATACCCTTTCATTAATAGTCATGTCTTTTTGTAAAGACATTATTAATTATTATTATTTTTTATTATTTATTTTATACATACATATATATATATATATATGTTGATGTTTATTATTAATATTACTATTTTATTATTATTTGTTGTTATTATTTAAGTTTGTTACAGGTATCTTGAATGAAGGTCAAATTTGATGAAAAATTTAGTATGGGAAATTTAATCTTTGATGGCCAACTTGATAAAGGCACAAAACTCACAACACACATGTCTTCTTTATTTAAAACCATGACCATTGAGAATGAATATGGGCTACTACTAGGATGAATGACTCATGCTTCTAGTAACTCCTGAGTGATCTTTTCAATTTCATTCTTTTGTGCAAATGGGTGCCTATACAATCATACATTTGGTGGTTAACTACCCTGAATCAAGGGAATACCATGATCATGCTCTCCTTTGGATGGGCACCCTTCAATGTTTCAAAGACATGTTGATGTTTGTCCAAAACCCTTTGCATGTCAAGAAGCAGAGTTTCAAGAATAGGCCTCCCCTACTAAGATTCAGTACCAAAATCTCATCGAAATCGAGGTCAGCATCTCGTTGGAATTGAGGTCGAAATCTCGTCAGAATCAGAATCACATGTTAACTAGAAAATCCCTATCAGTAGTATCTTATTTGGTTCTTTTGTCAAAAACTACTAGTTTTTCCATCTGCTATGGACTTAATCCCAAAGGTGTTATTGATAATGTTTTATAGGCTCTGCAATGTAAAATATAATATAAAATATATATTTATAAAAAAAATTAGGGTTAGCGTTTCAATTCCCTGATCCCTATTTACGAAATGAGTGTCGAATCCACACCAAATTCTTCAACCGATTCCAACTACACCAACAACTCTTGTAAGCTTGGGTAGAAGTGTTATTGCAGGCTCATTTTGACAAAGAAGTCAAACCCTACGGTTTTGGGGGAAGTATTGGTCAAATCCTAGGTCACCCAAGGTGACCATGGGGGGTTTAGAGGTCAAGAATATTTCTGATTCATCTTGACTGCAGAAAATCATAGACCTGTAGCAAAAATCAGCCCCAAAAGCAACCTTAGAGTTGCCCAATCAAGTGTGCCCTAGGGGGGGAAGCTCCTCGAGGTAGGGTTCGTTGGAAGGTAAATTGTAGGCAATTCCCATGGATAATTCACATTCCTTCTTGTTGTTTTTTATTGAAAAAAATAACATTAGCAGATTACATATTCATTATTGCTCCTAACCTTCCCAGTTAAAGGGTTTATTGTAGACATATATCTTTGACTCCATTAGGAACTGGTCTACTAATAGTGGGAAGGTCTTGCAGAGATAGAAGTGCTTTCTATTATGTTTCTTACAGGTCTATCCTTACCATCGTTTCGGGGAGCCTCCCATGGCCTGAAGGAGCGAGACCTAAAGAGGAAGGGGGTTACATTGAGGTGGCAATGGGTGTACCTCCTAGAAGAGTTGCCAATCATAGCACTAGGTCCACATATTCCATTTGGGTCTACTTACCTTCAGTCGTGGAAGAGTGTTGGTTTTTGAGGTAACAAGATCCAAGGTCGATTCCACTACCTTTTCAAGGAATCCCAGAACTCCAGCGTTGCTTGGCTTTATACATGAGGGAAGCTTTCTAGTTTCAATTGTCTATGCTCAAACCACCCACACCACCATACACTATCAAGATGATCATCTCCTTCTTCCAAGTGCTCACATATAGAGACGTCAGAGGCGGACAAAGAGCAATTCCACCACCTTAGTTTCCAGATCCGTGAAACCTCAAGGAGATCCCCAACCTCCACCCATAAGACCTTTGTGATGATTTTGGGTCCATGCTTGAAACAACTCTTTCGTTCACAACAAACGCCCTCATTCACGCTTAATTAGATCTGAACAAGGAGTGGCCTCTTCCATGAAACATGTTGGATCCATGTCTTCCAATACTTCCAGATCGTTTAGACCATCAGAATAGTCATCCATCAAGGGTTTCTTTACTTCGACCTTGGATGATAAGAGAGACAAACAATACAGATTCAGAGATTAGAAGCATCCCCTCCTCATCAGCAATCAACAGCTCCTCAAGGGCTAGTCGAGACATTTTTGTTCAAGTTCCTAAGAGGATTCCTCTCCTATGGGACTCCTAGCTTTGTATCTTTGTGTTTATTTGAGGATAGATTTTAGATTTTAGGTCTTTGACCTCAAAGGATCAATATGTTTTATAGGATGTGCACTCGCACTCCCACTATGCATTGTTTCTGGTGTACTAGCAGCCCTTTTGACCTATTTATGGTCACCTGTAGGACTTAATAAAATCATCATGTCTTGGCTTACACACACATGCCAAATTAGCATATGGGTTCTTTTAACAAGCATTTAGACCTGATATTCTTCAAGTGGTGCGATTTTCTAAAGTAGTATTTCAATAATGGATTTATGCATGATTTTCTTAAATTTTCAGGTTGTACAAGATTTTGGATGTACTTTGAGCCCATCGTGATTGCTTATTTTTCATGGACAATCGAGCATGTGCAGCCCTTTAACTTGTTTGTTTTTTGCTTTGCCTGACTTGCAGAATTGACAAGCATCCTCCTTTCTGAGATCTTTGCCTATTTTGTTGTTCCTGATATCAGAGTTCTTATTAATCTTTCAATTTTCTTCTTTTGCTTCAAAGTTCAGATCTGCTATAATGCACATGTATGACTACAGCTTCAAGTCTGGATATTAACTAAATGTTTTCCAATAAGATGGTTTCCTCATTATGGCATCCTGATCCCAGATTTATTAGAGACTATCCTTTTCAGTCTTTTTAATGTCGTTGGACCTTGGTACCACTTTCCTTCAATTCCACCCCATTTCACCCGTGCTTCTTCCCTTAATACAGTCAATGCCAAGTATGGCATATTATCAAAAGCCCTTTTAGGATGATGCCCTAGACTCCTACCCCCATAAACCTGTGTGCAATGAAATTTCCCCATGAGCCATTGGTATGACTAAACTGTGCAAGACCATGCACAAATATCTCTGTGTTGTCCTTACTAATGACCCATCATCCATTCCATTGACATGACATGAGTACCAACATCTCCTTCTCTGAAAGAAACAAGGCTTTCTTTCTTCTAGAAAGCGTGAACTTCTCTTGGCCCTCCACACTTCCCTAAATCACTTTGGCATACCTTCCTACCTAAGAATACGTCTCTTCTATGAGACACTGACTACAAATCTTTAATATCACGTGTTATCTCCCTTTCTGACCTGCCAGCTCAACCCTCTGTAATTGTTTCCTTCCCAACCCCATGTAATGCCACCTATTTTGCCCAAGAAATATTATGAGAGCTTGTTATGAACCCAATTTATAATCTTAACTGTAACTGAAAATCTGATATGAATCTGCTATCAATTTCGGCTATGATACCACTGTTCTGAGCCGACCCAGAGTTCAGCTGTTATAACTGAAATCTGGAATTGGAGCTAAAAATCTCAACACTGAAGCAACCCAAAATCTGAAACTAACAAGGCAATAACTGCAGCAAAATCTTAAACAGTTTTAAAAGTAAAAACAGCAAGAAGATGAACAATAGTAACAGCAGCGAAATACCAAAGATTTCAACCAAAACTGGACCCAGACTTTGAAGAACAGAAGTAAATCTTAGCAGGAAATAGTTTGTCGCTGAACATCATATATAACCCAGAAAACATTGAAGAGACACTCTCCTAAAAAAGGTATGGACGCCAACTCAGTTCAAATCCAAGGCAGTAAGGATGCTGATCATGGCCCAAACACTGTCTACAGGACTCCCTGCAGTGGCACACTTCACCAAGGCTTCAAATCCAAGGCAGTAAGGATGCTTGTCATGGCCCAAATACTCTCTACAGGACTCCCTGCAGTGGCACACTTCACCAAGGCCCCTACTCTATTGCCTAACAGCCAAATTATAGCTAGTGATCCCATTTTTTCAGAAAAAGATGAATTACAATCCGATAAGTGACACTTGTGAGCAGGAAATACTAAACACTGAATATAGGTGAAATTACAAAGGATTTCATGGGTGAGAGGGACATAAATGATAAATCTGAGCATGTATAACAGCAAGCATTAATGTGAGCATGCATAATGGTAACCAATAATGTGAGCAGGCATTAGTAACTCTTTATGTTAATAAAAGAAAAGAAAAAAGATGCTTCAAGGTAAAATTATCACTAACAGAGAGTTTACTTCTAGATATCATAACATGGCTATCCAGGCCTTGAGCATTGGTAGTGCAGTTGATGGAAAATTTCACTTGCATGGTATTGATTCTCTTGCATTCCATATTGCAGATCTCTACAATGATGTAGTATGCTTGGGTTTACCCCCTTTATGCTCAGACAGCATCATCTACCCAATTTTTGAATCAGGTAACAGCTACAATTCAAATAATTACAAGACTATCATGATTGGGCATACTTTTGCCGAACTCTATGCCACAATCTTGAACATGTAGCCCTCGGACCAGCTATATAAGAAGAGTTATGGACAAGAGGATTTTAGAAATGGCTACTAGACTAATGATCACATATTTACACATTAGGCTATTATTGAGGGGGCTAGACAGCAGTGATCTAAAAGACTTCAGCCTTAACAAAATCCTTGTTCCAGATTTTGCAAGACACTGGGATCTTGGAGTCTCCCACTGTTACTACTAGGCCAGGTATAGGATAGCTTCGTGCATCTCAGGAGTTTTCTGACTTGACCAAAAACACCACTGGGGATAAGCAGGATTGCCCCCGATCATCAACATTATTTGGGATTTTCATGGCTAAGTTGGAAGCCACCTTAGGGAGAACACCCATGGTGATGATGCCTGCTTTCTATGCCATATCCTGATTGCACTACTTCTGTTTCCGGATGATTTAGCCCTTTTGGCTTCCTACCCCGATGGTCTTCAAAGGGAGTTGAGCACCCTCACTAGCTTCCGTGATCATAGACAAATTGTGGTGAACATTAACAAAACTAAGGTTGCAATCTTCAATACCTCTAAGAACACTCGGTCGGATTTCCATTCTTTTTCAAAGGAGGTGAGTTGGATATCACTAGAACATATATCCACTCAGGGTCCAGTTCACAGGGCCTAGATTCAACATGAGACCCAGTTTCCAAACCCGATTCAGCTAGGGGTATGCATCGCTTTCCATGCTTGAGCACTGTTGCCGCCTTACACACACCTGGGTCACGTGGCAGAAATCTTCAAGCCACTCGGTGTGTCCTTGGGGGCAAGTCTCGAGTCAAAGCTGTCACCTTGTTCTTGACTCCTTCGCTTAGGCTCAACTCCTAACGAAGCCAAGGGGGGTAGACCCTATTATGTTACTAAGAACAATTTACTTAGTAAGGTGATGTTAAACTGAATGAGTTACTTAGGAGTTCGAGATTTAAATATACACAATCAAAGATGGCAAGATACAAAAATGAACACACGAAAGCACAATGCTGAGACACAATATATATATAAAGCAAGAAAATAACCAGTGCCTTAGAATGGAGTCAAAAAATAAGATTAATGTACTTGCATGTGCTTGGAGTGAATGTTTTGCGATTGCCTCTTGGTACGTTTTAAGTTAAATTTGAAGTGTGAGTTGATACAATTAGGCAAAGAGGGGACTCCAGATATACCCGAGAGTACTTGGAGTATGTCCAAAACTAAACCTTCACGGCTACCCGCAAGGAATATGTGGGCTGAATGGAGTCTCTGGGGCTATTGTTCATAACGCAACCGTTAGGGTGTGACAGAGATCGGCGCCCCGAGGTCACTTTTCAGAAGTTCTCGCTTCCTTTGGGTATTTTGCCACCGTGATGGTTTGATCTAGGTGTTGGATTTTCACCTGTTGGTTTGTTAATTTGGGAGAGTGAGTCCTAATTATGCTAGTCACTCAAGTGCTTTTGATACAGCTTGACTGATCGGACAAACCGCAGCCAAGGGTAGAGCATACACACTGGAGTCTTGTCAATTTTAGTAAATTTTACAATGGGTGTTCTTGTTTAAAAGAAAACCCTCCAGGAACCTCTTTCGATCCAAGTGGATCTCAATCGGGGAATCGAGGAGGGGTTAATTTTATAATAGCTGAAAAACAAATGATAGAAAAAGAAACAGATACACAATTCTAGTGTCCTAATTAGTCCTACCACGAATCTCTTTCCCCTTTCGGGTCAATCAGGAAGTCGTGGGGTAAGTATTACGATTACTTTGAAATACAAAATATGGAATATGAAATTGATAATGAAATAAAGTATACTACCCTACAGATTAGATCAATACTAGTTTGAAAATAAAAGAGCAAAAAGTAACAAAAAAGGACACTGACGCAAATCCCCCCCAGGGGGGATGGGGAATGGGCTCGAAAGAGCCCATTCAAAAAATATTTTTATTAACAATGGTTACAATATCAGAGAACTGATATAATTCCTCTTGATCCTTATATGGAATGAAATCAAGAGCTTACAAAGCGTGAAAATTATAGGTTTTAGTCAAATGGGAGACCCCTAGGGGGATTTGAACGCTCCTGAGGCCACTTCCGAACAGCAGCTTCTTTTCTTTTCTGTCAAACCTGATAAAAACCAGCAAGCATATCAGACTGAAATATGCCCAAAAGAACTCTGAAAGTACCTTTGGGTCAACTCACTTTTAACCAAAAAAAAGCTAAGTTAAGACTAGTTAAAAAAGGTAGAAAGGAACCAAGGAAAGCAGGCTTTCCTTGGGATCTTGGCTTGCCTTTTGGGCAGCCAATAATATGTGCACTTTTATTGCAGAATACGAAATTTTAACGTACAGCAAACAGAAATCAAATGCATGCAAGCTACAAATTTTCTTTAAAATTACATGCAAAAAAGGACAATTTCCCTAAAGCTAGATCTAGAAAGCGTATGAAACCTTTTAAGAGCAAGATCTAGACTATGGGCTTTGAGAGGATAGATCTATGTTGAAATTACTTTTAATATGATAGATCTAAACAAAATCAAAGCTATGAACAAAGTAACCGGGTTTTTAAAAGAGTTGATTTTGAGGGAGGAAGAGGAGGAGAGAAATGCTGGTTTCCTTGAAGATCCACAATGGAGCTTTCAGGTGGAATGTCGAGGGACTATGCCTTTGGAAGGTTTTGGAGAGAGTAAAGAAGCAAACTAGATCAGAATCCTCTCCAATGTAGGAACCTGCAGCTCAGCTGAAATCAAAAAACTTACCGAAAAACTTGTGAGATCCGATTAGTACATACACAGAGATTCAAAATAACATGCATATAAGCTTATAGGACATGCTGAATCTAGATCTCTAAACATGCATCAAAGGAAAGAGATGGCCAATAAACTTATTGAAAAGCACCTTTCCTATCAAGATTATAATAAGCTTATTATCAATCTTAACAACGAATCTACAAGCAATTAGCAAATCATGAACACAGATACAGGTTACCTCAGCAAAATTATGGCAATGATCATCCACACATACAATGGCATAACACCGTCTTGCCTCCAAAGCTTCTCTTTCTTTCAAATGAACAATAACAACAGTAAAATAGCAGCAGCACCTCAATCCCAGTTCTAACTACCTTGGAAGAGGGAGTTGTGCCTGGATATATACAAAAACTAAGAGATCCAGCCCAGGGGGGCACAAATCCCAAGGAGATAAACCAAATATGCTGATGGAGAGTCCATCAATACCTGATCTGTGTCTAACTGAGCCAGATCTGAGTCTCACTGAGTGCAATTGTCAATCTAAGAGCTGATCTGACTGACACCTCAACCTGTTGACTGAAGCATCCACCAAAAGTCATCCAGATGAGCCAAAAACATGTGGAGGAGAGAGGGAGGGTGAAAATTCCCATAAAGGATGCTGAAGATCAACTCTGGATCTGATTTGATCACCTCCTTCAGTCCAGGATTTGTCAGATCCAGTCAATCTGCTTCAGATCTCACTGATTTCAATCAAATCGGCTGAGAATCCACTAATCTATGATTTTGGATTTGCTCCATTATTCATCAATTTATTAATTAAAATAATCAATAATTGATTTTTGGGGCTTTTTGACCTGAGTGATGGAAAATCACTCAAAACTAGGAAATAATGGGTCCATGGGTTTACACGGTGCTCTTAGCTTGAAAATGAGCACCTACATGACTGAAACTGATTATTTGGCCCACTTTTATTACAAAATCAATTTTTCCAATTAAACTATTAAAAAATAGCCTAAGTTTTGGAAAAATTAAATTTTTAATAAAAAACACTGAAAAAACTAAAAATTTGAAAAATTGAAAAACACCTAGGAGGACTTAGACATGTTCATATGACTCGATCATGATGTCTAGCATGCTTATACATTGACACATAGACTCTAATAACATCAATAGGCATAAATGCCAAGCCAACCACCCCAACTTTGGAGGTATGAAGTGAAAAATTCAGAAATTATCAGTCGTTTATTCAACAACCAATAATAACCAAGGGAAAAAACACCTTGGGCTGATCGGATTGACAAATAAAGTCTAAGAGACCAAGTCTTTTACAGACACTATCATGCTAGAACATTTATTACAACTCCCCCATGGGGTATGAACATGTGATATAGTACAACAAGCACTTCCCAAAAGTACTTCCATAGGTCTTCTAAAGTCCGAACAAGTTAACCCTGTCCGGTTCACCAGGATCACTTGATAAAAAACCACTAAGTACAACTTAGGTGGTAACAAGCACCAATGTTTCAATTTACATTTTCAAGTCATTCCAACGAAGATGCATCTTTCTGACACCATCATCAACAAATTTTTCTCAATGCGTCCAAAGTCTGGAGCCTAGTATGACCTTAGACAAAGTAGCATTAATCATGGGTGAAACCAAAGTCGATATACGATTATGGTGAGAATGTGGCAACCATCCCAAAATTAGGAATCGTGTAATGGGCACCCTAACCCTAAAGTTTTTTGAAATATATATTTAACTTATACGTTGAAAAAACAAAAATTAGAGCTTTTGGGGAAAAAAATAGAGATAAAATTGTTTCCGACTTCATCACTCATACAATCATAATTCATATTCAAGATTTGGATTCTTTATTCATACAATCATAATTCATATTCAAGATTAGTATTCATCATTCATAGAATCATACATAAACAAAATTCTGAATTAAAATTTCTGATTTCTAAACTATGAAACTGTTAACAGAAATTCAGAGTCCTACATACAAGATTAAAAAAATTATAATTCTAATTTCATATTTCATTTCAGATATGTCAAAATTAGGACAGAGAAATTACAACATAGATTCATAAATTATAATCAGAATCATAGAATGGAGGATTTTCTGCTGCAAAAAGAGAAGAATTCTAAAGATGTTGTTCTCCAAACTCACCAAATAAGAGTGTTGTTATGCCAAATCCACTCTCCAAATGCTTCTTGTTATGTTGTGACTCTCACTGTGCTAATGCTTTACAAATACCTGTTACTATTAGTGCCCTTAGATCTCAACCTCACACATTTTGCAAATGTAAGTAAAAAATGATGCGGAGGTTTTGATTTTGGTTTTCTAGGGTTTAAGCTTCCATCTCGAATTTGAGCACCCCTACCATCCTCTTGACCACTTGATGCCATTCATTTTGGCATGCAGCTTTTTTTACAGTTTTTTGGGCATTTTTTACAAAGAATTCATTTCCTCTTCCTAGAAACGATCCATCACATGCCAAACAGTTTTCGTTTACAAGATATGGTCCAGAGATTTGCCAATTCAACACCTTCCCTGGACAATTCCAGTCACTATTATCTTAGGTGATTGGGCATGCTTAGAGTAGATCCAATCCATTATGCTCCAACATATGATCTATTGTAAATGGGTTGTCCTGCAGGCCATTATTCAAGCCAAGTACAGCACTCATCCTTTGCACCTTAAGTATATATTTCAAGCTTGTCATTTTCCTTCACAGGATTCAAACGTTAGGAGACTCAGCTATTGGACAAGATAGATACCCATATTTGGCCCTTTACTCTTCAAAGGAGATTGCCTCCTTATTCCTCTCTGGACATAGACAATGTGGTTATTGCGGAGCTTCTTCGCTATATCACTCTAAGTTGCACAAAAACTAGAATGGAGACAAGGGGTAAAGGATATGGCAAATTTCCCAAAAAGTCGAATATGACATGGCAGTGAAATGACAAATATTATATGCATGTGTGTGTGTGCATCCATCTGGTAGTGGTCTAGCAACAACATGGAGCCATTGTTGCAACAAGGACCCAAGGAAAAACCTTGGCCTTCTGTCAATTATGATATAGACTTTCAGGCAAAATATTTTTGG